>JAIOTZ010000136.1:0-82788 GCA_023374045.1 Limonium bicolor
CGGCCAGAAATGACCGGACGTTTCCCATGCTCTTCTTGGCCAGTTCCATTTCTTCCCTTCTCATCAGTCCCACAAGTTCTACCTTTCTGAATTTTTGATGAAGAAAGTAGTACTTTTGTGTTTTTGTTGTAAACAATTTGCGGTTGTGGTTACCCGCGTCCCTGCTTGCTTTTCTTTTGCCTTTTCCCACCTCTTCTCAGTCCCACAAGTTCTTTTTCTTCAAGTTGAAGAGAAAGGACTTTGACAGTCCGTGCAGAACTCGTGGCTTGTGCCTGGCTCGTGCCATTCTTTCGAATCTGCTTGCCTGTTTTTGATGTGGAATACGCGGGGTTCCCTTTTTCGCCTAATGTCAGAGTTGCTTGAGGAAGCGTGTAGCTCCCCCCTGTTTCTACAAAAAGTAGTTTTTTGTTTGCACATATATATTTTATTTAATTTTCGAGCGGGAATAATCCTCCTTTTAACTCCGAACTTTGGGGTTTTTTTCTCTTTCTTCTTCCGCTCCTACGCTTTCGTTGCTTCTTCTTTCATCTCTCTGTCCTGTGCTCTCTGCTCTTGCCATCGTCGCCGCCGCTTCACCTGTGAACTCCCTCCAATGTCTTCCTCTGGTTCAAAGAAAAGCAAAGCCGCTGCGAGCTTTTTGCCGGCCGTTGAAGTAATTCAAGGTACTTCTTCCAGCGGCTTTTGGCCTACTTATTTGCAGTCTTCGAAACCTTTCTTGGCCAGTCGCGAGCCTTCTCCTTCTTCTCTGGATTTTTCTTCGCTTTCTCACTGTCTCAGAAACGTCGAAGTCCCACCGGGCACTCAAATTTACCTTCCATCTTCTAATTCCCACCCCTATGACGATTTTGGTCTTGGGTATGTGGTCTATGCTGACTTTTTTTCTCGAGGCTTGACTGTTCCCCCTCACCCTTTTGTACTGGGGTTCCTATTCGCTGTTGCTGCCTGCTTGCCCACCTACACCCAAAAGCAGTCACGTACCTCCACGCCATCGTTGTTCTTTGTGAAGAAAATAAAATTCGGCCAGAGGCTACCGAGTTTGCCCAGTTTTTCTCGATTAGGGTTGATCCGGATAGCCTAACCATCATGGCGAAGGCCGGGTTTTCCCTTTTTGACTACAAGAAGGTGCATGGGTGGAATTCACGATGGTTCGTCATCGTTCCACCGTCCGGCCGTTACCTTGGTGTCCAGTACTGCTCTGAGATCAGAAGAGGTCAGCTTGGCTGTCCTTCTACCCCTCCTGCCGAATTGCCCATCTCAAAAGTTCTGAAGGCGCAGAGCCGCAAACAATTGACAGTTGAGGAATTCTTCACTAAAGCGCGTCTATCTTCACTGAAAAACTATTATAGTAAGTGTTAGTGACACAAATGTTTTTTTTTGCTTTCTCCGCAGTTTTCCTTACTGTTTTTTGTGCGTTTCGAACAGATTTCTTCCGGAAGGGGGACAAAATTGGTCCTTTCAACAGTTGGAATTTTGTTAACTTCAAGAGTGGAGACGAAAGGGTCGACTATTATGCTTCGGTAGGTGCGGCCACTGATGCGGCTGAGCAGCTCTTGGGAGATACGTCCTCTTCCAAAAAGCGTTCTAGACAAGGGGCGGAGGACGATCAAGCCAGGCAACAAAAGAAGAAAAAGAACGTTGAATCCCTCGATCGAGTAAACGCCAGATTGTCAGGTACTTGGCACGTGAGTCCAGTGTCTGGGTGCCGTGTCTTTCTTCCTCTCACCCCTGGTTCGGGTCTGGATCTTAGTTTTAGTCCAGAGCGGGAGTCCGGTCACCCGACCCCGATTTGTGAACTGTTTCCTGACCATTCGGGCTACTTTTCCTCAGATCCTGCCCAGGACAATACTTTAGAGGACACGAGCCTTCGCACTGATCCCCCGGCTAAACCAGGTTTTTAATCAACGATCTTTTTTTTCCTTACCCAGTTTTCCTCTTTTTTTTTTGAATAATACTTCCCTGTACCAGGCTCTGTAGATGCTCCAATTGATATTCCTGATAACGAAGCCGTGTCTGGTTTTTCTCCTGTTGGCGTCTCAGCCCCAGCTTCCGGCGTACACAAGGTTCAAAAGAAAACTGTGTCGAAGCCAAAAGTTCCTTTGTCGGAGACATCAGGGGAGGAGCAGACTTCCGGCGATCTTGGATCTTCATTCGATATTGCTGGGGCCAGGGAAGCGGTGCGGCAGAGAGTGATGGAATACCAGTCGGTGCCAGAGAATCCTGAACTCCGTAGCAAACAACGGGAGGATATCGCCGTTTCCCCTCCTTATCCTCCTCCTCCTGCGCAAGAGTCTTTTACCGGCCCTTCCCAGAAGGAAGGATGGTTTTATCACCGTGGCCAACCTTTGCCCCTGATTTCCTGCGAGTCTACGAAGTACTCTGCTGCTTGGAAGGAAGCAATAAGAAGATCCGGCCATCCAGATGGGATCTTTTCTCCTCCAACAATTACTACTGCAATCAAGGATAAGTTGCGAGTAGGAGATGGGGGTAGATGCTATCATGCGGCACTCTCTTCCCATCGAGGAAGTGTTCGATTTCATGTGGCAAGGCATCTTTCGGGTTGGCATGCTTCTCTCCCTTTTTAACAAGTTTTTCCTATACTTCATACCTTTGTCTCTTAACTCTTGGTGAACTGTGCTGTTGTTTTTTAGGTGATGTCTATGGCCCAAAGCGCTGAAGTTCACACAAGTAACCTCCGGTCCAAACTTCGGTATGAGGAGAGCCGTGCTAACAACGCCCAGGAGGAGCTAAGGCAGACCCCCTCTACCCATGACGCCTACATTGACCATGTTCACTATGAGATTGATCTCAAAGTGAAGGAGAAGACTGAGGCGTAAACAAGGAATTACGGCTGTCTCGACAAGAATGCGTCCGTTAGCGTGACGATTATGAGCTGCAACTGAAAAGTTTGCGAGAGGAGAATCTTTCCATCAAGAGCCGGAATCTCCAAGCTGATGCCGCTTTGAAAGAGGTACGAAATCGACTTGTTACTTGAAAAAGATGAGCGGGCGCGGGCTTTCTCTGACTTAGAAGTTTTGCTAAAGCAGGTGCGAGCTGCCCATCAGAGAGAGGTGACTTCTCTTCTTACTGATAAGACCTTTCTCTTTGACGAGAAAAATGCCTTTGAGAAGGAGGTTGGGATGCTTGAGCTGGAAAAGCAGGCCCTCACTCGTGAAAACAAGGCCTTAGTAGAAGACAAAGCCAAGCTTATTCTAGAGCTTAACTGCCTGTCAGAAGAGAAGGCCGCTTTGGAAGAGCAAACGAGAGCTTCCTTTGAACAAGAGCGGCAATCTTTACTTCAGGATTGTTCCACATTAGAAGCAGAGAAGAAGGCTCTTGCTGAAGAGAGAACTGTCCTAGTAAATGAAAAAGCCGAGCTGGAAGAGAAAGTGAAGAGTCTGGAGGGCGCCATATCTCGTCTTCAAATCGAGAACGCCGATCTGTCAAATAAAGGTGAGTTTTTAGATTTGGAATTTCGATATTTCTTCCCTTGACTTTATTACTAATTTGTCTGTACTTCCGGTCAGGTCCGAGTTCTGATAATCTTTTGAAGCACATCCGGAAATTAAATGGCCGAGTGAACAGTGTTAACGAGGAGCTTTCCTTAGCCAATACACAACGTGACCGGTATCGGGCCCAAGTCTTGACTCTCGAAACCCAAGTGGCCAGACTCACGTCATTTTCACGACAAACCCAGGAGGAACTACAAAAGCAAGGCACCATTAACGCTCATCTCAAGGAATCTTTTGCCTCCCAATGCCGTAGGATAACTAATATTTGCCGCCAGACCATCTCAGAGTACTTTCTGGAGAAAGGGGAGGTTCTGGACGATGACCTGTACAATGGGTTAGAGTTCAATGCTGTTGCTCAGAAGTCTAACTTCTTTGAAGAACTTGAGAGATTCGGCCGTCTCCCAGGTGAGACATGCTTCAGCCCTGGTCAGGCTTCCTTTCTACCGGCCGGAAGTGATGTCCAGCCATCTATTGGGGGAGTGCAGCATACTACAAGGAGATCTAAATCCACAGAAAGTGTTACCAACAGTGCTGATAAGTTAGCCTTAGAAAAATGGAATGCTTGTTTTTAGGATTTTATTATGACTTTGACATGTAATTTGGCGAATTCCGAACTTTTGTAATGGTTACCCCTTTGTAAATGAATTTACCCCATTTGGGAAGAATCTAAGCTTAACCACTTATTTCTTTCATTAATCCTTTGCCGGAGTGACCAGTCTTTTATTGTGCCTTCGTTTTTTATTCTCCTCTTTAACCAAATGTCTATTACTGGGGTATCTTTTTTCCTGAGTGGTACCTTTGGGTGTAATGTTTTGTTACTTGGTTATCTTATGTTAGCTTTGTTAGCCGGATGTTACCCTTAAGGTATGAAAGCCTGCGGCTTGCTGACCGGACCTCATTTTCAAGGCATTATCGCCTGCGGCGGTTTGGCCAGTTTTTACTTTCAAGGCATTATCGCATGTGGCAGTTTGGCCGGGTCTTTCTTTCAAGGCATGATAGCCTGCGGCTCGTTGGTCGGGTCTTACTTTCAAGGCATGATAGCCTACGGCTCGTTGGCCGGGTCTTACTTTCAAGGCATGATAGCCTGCGGCTCGTTGGCCGGATCTTACTTTCAAGGCATGATAGCCTGCGGCTCGTTGGCCGGGTCTTACTTTCAAGGCATGATAGCCTGCGGCTCGTTGGCCGGATCTTACTTTCAAGGCATGATAGCCTGCGGCTCGACGGCCGGATCTTACTTCTTTTGTTTTCCACAAAAATAATACCTCTTTTATTGAAGAATCAAAGATCTTTACACATAAAACTTTTTTAGACACTCCCCATGCCAAGAATGCGGCAATTCGCACCCTTCACTATTTTTTAAACGATATGAGGCTCGTCCGGTTCTTTGGTGTATGATGTATGGTCCTTCCTATTGGGGCTCTAGTTTCTTGGGTTGTTTGACTTCGCGAAGAAATAACTCCCCTGGGGCGAAACTTCGCTCTCTTATTCTTTGGTGGAAATACCGCTCCACCTTGGATTTATCTCTCGCCATTCTTACTTTGGCGGCCATTCTAGTTTTTTCAAGGAGATCCAGATGATCTTCTATTCCTTGATTGTTGAGCTTTTCATCATATGACTCCCACCGGATTGATGGCACTGCAATTTCTGCCGGAATGACAACTTCCAATCCATACGTTAGTCTATAAGGTGTTTCTCCTGTTGGTCCTCTTTCCGTTGTTCTGTACGACCAGAGGACTTGGGGCAGTAGCTCCACCCATTTCCCTTTTCTTTCATCGAGCTCTTTTTATTGCTTTAACTATCTGACCATTCACGTTCTGACTTGTCCATTCGCCTGGGGGTGTGCTACCGATGCAAATCTTAAGTCAATTTTCCATTCTTCATAGAACGCTCGAAAGCTATCGCAATTGAATTGGTCCCCGTTATCTGTTATTATTGCCTTGGGTATACCAAATCTGCATACCACGTACTTCCAAATGAATTCCTGTGATTTTCTGGCCGTGATAGACACAGTGGGCATTGCTTCTACCCATTTTGTAAAATAGTCGATGGCGACATACATAAACCTGAACCTCCCAGGTGATGCTTCCAGGAATGGTCTGCAATGTCTAATCCCCACATGGCAAAGGGAATCGGACAAAGGATAGCTTTCTGCTCTACTAGGGGATTATGTATTTTGTTTCCGTGTTCTTGGCATTTGACACACTTTTGTATGTACTCTTTGCAATGTTCCCTCATTTTTGGCCAAAAATACCCCAGCCTCAAGATTTTGTGGACTGTAGTTCTTTCTCCTTGATGGTTTCCACAGAGTCCATCATGTATCTCTTTCAAGAGTTCAGCCCCTTCGGCTATGGTAACACATTTCAGCGCTGGCCTAGCAAAAGACCGTCTATATAGCTGATTATCTTCAATGAAAAAAGATGTGGCCCTTCTTTTTGTTATTCTGGCCTCTTTCTCTTCTTCTGGAAACTTTCCTTGGCGTATATATTCCATAATTGGAGTCATCCAAGATTCTGTTGATGTACTCGGTTCCACAGCAAACATTTGGGTTTCATCTATGCTTGATGCAGTTTTTATTTCTAGCCAAATTTTATTGGGCACCCTTTCGGCCATGCTTGCCAATTTTGCCAAGGCGTCTGCCTCAACATTCTCTTTTCGAGGAAGGTGCTTCAGCTCGCATCTTAGGAAGTTTGCTTTTAGTTTTTGGACTTTGAGTAAATACTTCCAGAGTTTCTCTTCTTTGACCTCATAGACGTTGTCATTTTGTCTTGCTACCAACATGGAATCTGAGTATACCTCTAACTCTGTGAGAGGTAAAGATTAGTAAGTTTTTATCACATTTAATCCCGGCAAGATCCATATCCAAATCAAAAGCCAGCATATAGTGAACTCTGAGCCTTCAGTGTCCAGCTGCCTAGTCCGGTGTCTAGGACGAGTTTTATGGGTAGTCACCCCCTTGTATGACGACTGTCTGACCACCCTTTGTCTTTCCCTGAAGATTGCATGGGCTCAGTTCTCCATGCTTCCTCTGCACCACGGGTGTCTTTAAAGCCCAATGTCACGCTACCAATTCATAGAGGATCCCGTATTTACCGGATACCCATACATAACATAGCGTAGTCAGTGAATAATTTGGACTTTAGACACACCTTATCGTGCAGACGATGGGAGACCCGTTCCCATGCAATACTTCCCCAAGTTTCCCAAAAGTGAGTATGTTGTGATAATCCCCGGCCGTGGCTCGTGTGACTGTATCACTTCGGGTATCCTGACCTTTCGAACTTTAGCACTCCGGTCTTTCTTGATGACGCGCCCCACAAGGCATATCAGAGACAAATCCCGAGAGATGAACAGTGAAGGAACGACGGTTCCCCCGGTGGTATGGAAGCATTGATTGACCTAGAAGGTGATTATCCCAACATTAACACTTACAGCTCCACATCAAACAATAGCCACGATTTATTTTATGCTATACATGTGTGCAAACCACTTTTTCAAACCAATCTGTTTCTAAAACGTTCGGAATTCTCTTTAGCATGTCTCTTAAAGCTGTTTCACTAGCTCGTAAACATTTGGGGTTTTTTAAGTCTGTCAATTCAGCTTTAAAAACTTTTATTTCACTAAAATGTTATTTCCAAAATAATTTTCAAGAATAGATTTCAAAAAACTTACTTTCTACAAACGAATTTCAAACAATATTATTCACCAACATTATTTTCAAAATAGTTTTCGAAAACAGTTTTTCACAAACGTATTTCAAAATAAATGATTTAGTCCCCATGTTGTGACCCACTATTCTTGAAGTTCAACCCACCTTCAAGAGCAGCGGTCATTACCATGGAGCGTACTAGTCATTTCGTGTTTTCACAAAAGTGGTAGATTTTCACATAAGATTTTTGTGCTCGATCATTCATCTTTCCTTTCTCAAAAACATCCTCCATTTCCCTCGTCGGAGCAAGTGAAGCAGCATGAAGATCAACTACGCGATTCAAGTTGAGAGCCAGAGGCGTACCAACCCGTGGAGCCAGCCAAGCGACATGAAGACCAACACTAATCATTCAAATAAAAAATCAGAGTTGCACCAACCCGAGTCAAGCGATATGAAGACTAACAATAATTGTTCGAGTCCAAACTGTTGAAAGGTCAGAGGAACACCAACCCGTTCTGTTTGATCGCGGTACCAGCCCGTCAAGAGCCCGAAGACGAGCGAGCATCCAATCAAGAGCCTGAAGGCGAGCGAGCAGCCGATCACGAGCCCGAAGATGAGCGAGTAGCCAATCAGGAGCCCGAGCGTGAGCAGTTAGTCAAAAGCCCGAATACGGATCAGAAGATTTCAGAAGAAGTTTAGCTCAAAACTCCCCTTTTAATGACTATTTATAATTGATGATGTATAGGCTTTCCCCTATGATTTTTTTTCTCTCTTGTCCATTTCTGAATAGATCACGTGTATAGGCTTATACATTCCCTTTGAATTTATTTAGATCAAATGTGTATAGGTTTCCCCACTCCCTGTTTTATTTATGATTGACTGAGCGTCAAAGTTCATATTGGGAAAATCCACCACTTCAAAAACACGTGTTTTCAAAATTGTTTTTCCAAAACTTGGTTTCTTTTGGCATGCACGTATAATGAAAAGAACGAATAAGGAACGACCCCTCACAGTTATATATCATTCATAAATCTTGCTTTATGGGGTGAAAATTCATGGTATCTACAGAATGCATCCCCTGAATAAGCACACCAACAAATACAACCGAGCACAAAGCAAACCACATGCATTGCATTTATTACAAAAAGTCCCATGCATTCTCGGTTAGTCCAAATTCGTCAAACATGTACAAGTCTTGTCCACCTTTGAAAAAATTCATAATCATGTGATTCACTGTCACCACACCACACACCAGCTTTCATCCCAATATCCCAACCTCTAAAGCCTGATCCTCAGAGGGACAGAAAAGAAAACTGGGAAGTTCAACCCCTCCCATTTAGAATCAACATGCGCGCCAGTGACCAAAAGGGAAAGAATGTGTCATATCGTAGGGCCACCATGCGGGAGTTGTCACTCCCTAAAAGTTCAAAACTCCGGAGCCAATAACCAGCTGAACATCGTTCCAAAACAATTTCTCTCACATCACGCCCAACAACTATACCACCTTCACGGCTAACGATGGTGGGATGAGCTTCATGAACAGCGAGCTGAATTCGACTCAAGCGAGACTAGTCATAACCTTACCACTCATGCATTGCATCCAAAAACAAAACAAACACAACAAAAAACATTCAATCAACCATTTCCATTCACCATTTTCAGCATTTCATGCATCCTATAAATAGTAATTCCATATTACCACAATACATCGCATGGTAGATAATCCCATTTGCATACTCCCATATCGAAATGACATCTTTGGGAAAATCGTGAGAGATTGATTGAACATAGTGCGTGAACCACTTAACTCTCGACCCATCAATGAACACAAGGGTCTAATCAAAACCAGCACCACAAACTAAATGTATAGCTTGCGAAGAGTGGTATTTTCCCTGGAATTTCAGTTGAGCGTATTGGACGATCTACTGAGCGATGAGGGAAGGTAGAGAGAGCCAAAAGAGGTAAAACCATGAGTGACATGCGCATTTCTTCGGCACATGGAGAGGCATAATTCCGAGTGAGATCAATGTCGATAGCAAGTCACGAACTGTGATTCATGCAAAGATCCAAGAATAGTAAGAAGTCATTCATTGACTAATGAGAATGATGAGGCACTTAGGATCAAAAATCCCTACAATACCAAAAGACTTTGATTCCCCTGTACATAATCCCTTAGTGTGCCCCACTAAGCCTTTCATGAAAAACTTTCTCTACAAAAAGAAACTCCACAACATGCCACCCCACATATACTTACTCGCCCTTGCAATAGAGGATTTCGAAGGAGCCGGAGCCATGGTCTTCCCCCACCATCTTTCACAAAAACAACAAACGAAATTGTTCAAAGAAATCAGTGAGTCAATGCAACTCCAAAGCCAAACACCAAAAAAAAGAGAACACAAAACATGTTCAAAAGATCGACGAGTCAATGCAACTTCAAAGCTGAAAGCCAAAATACAAAGTAAAGAAAGCTTGAGAAAGTCGATGAGCCAAATGCAATTTCAAAAAACACAAAAATGAGAAGAAAGTTCAAACCGTACATCAGAGGAGGCAAGAAGAAGGAATCTAAATAAAAAAGGACCAATGATGTCCCGGAGCCAATAAAAGGTCATCAAAACCCGTCCAACCATTCCACCCATGGCAAAGGAGAAACATATCCTCTGTTGCACATAAGCTCCACAACTTCCAAACAAATCCTCCAGTCCCATGTGACAAACATCATACCCCTCAGCCCCGTTATAACCCAATAAAAGACCTCTGACTCGTTAGTTGATGAGTGTTAACTGAAAGTATCGGATCTGAAACATGAATCATAAGTTTCATACTTGTTATCAAACATGTCCCACCTTATAACAAAGGGACCATGAGCGAATGAGTGTGACCTTATCTCACAAGGTCTTTAGAGTGCGAGTGACTCTTCGATTAAAGCACCAAAACATAACAGCCTACCCCATTGCAGGTGAGGAACTTGTAAGGATTGGTAAGTCCAAAACCTCGAAAGAAATTCTAAGGAAAATACTACTCCAAGCATCGAGAGTAACATCACACCATTAGCACACACGACCATACTCACGAGAGATTGACCCACATCCCTCCATAAGAGGAAAGTGATTCACACATTCTAGTTCAACAATCACTCAAGATCGAACCGAAGATGTCTTATATTCATAAACCTCATAGTAATAGAGATAGGACTGTACCTTCTCTAAAAAAAACCCGCATATGCATTTTGCATCGCATCTAGCATTTAATGTCTGCATACATCGTAATCACTTCATCTCCAACACCCGACCGGTAAGAACTATGCCTAGTCTCGCTGAAGGTGGACTTCAGTTGCAGTTGTTGAAGCGTAACTTTTGGTCAAAAGAAATAAAAAACTGGAGCCATCTGTAGCCACATGAAGACTATTCTAGAGCCATCCACTGTCATACTCGAGCCTCATTGGTGCCTCTCCCAAAGCCAAGCTAGAGCCGTACAGGAGCCATCATCCGACATCGAAACCATCCTTGGAATTACACAAAGGTCATCCCAACAGTCCGAGAACAATGCGGAAGCCACCTCAAATCCATATCTGAACCATTTTGTCACCAGGGCCTTGCCTACAGAGTATCAAACTATGTATGGTCTGATCTCAATATGGAATTGAGTACGTAGGCAGCCCGTCCCGGGTGCGACCACCTCAAAGAAAAAAAAACTCCCCCTTTTTTCCCCTCGCAGTCACATTGAAGCTATTCCAGAGCCACCATGGAGCCAAATCTACAAAGATGCCAGAGTCATCAAACCACAATAAGTCCACCACCGGAGCCATCAAACCACAATATATCCATCATCAGAGCCATCAAACTACTTCAAAACAAGTAAATCCACCAACCGTTTCAAACCCACCAACCACCCGAGACCATTGGTCACACCAGAGCCATCAATACATATCGAAGCCATCGACGTAATCCGGAGTCATCAGTGCGCACCAGAGCCATCAACACATGCCAAAGTCATCTCAAAATTTGAAACAACTCTAGAGCCATCAGCTCACACAAAAAGTCTACATCCACCAACAAGGAGTTTGATTCGATTAATACATTTGTTAACCAAGTCATATCTCCTTTCGTTTTACACCGGCTAGGCAGCTATTGCGCTACTAGTGCGGTCGCATTTCCATTTTACACCCACTAGGCAGCTATTGCGCTACTAGGGCGGTCGCATTTTCATTTTACACCCGCTAGGCAGCTATTGCGCTACTAGTGCGGTTGCCTTTCCATTTTACAACCGCTAGGCAGCTATTGCGCTACTAGTGCGGTCGCATTTTTGTTTTACACCCGCTAGGCAGCTATTGCGCTACTAGCGGGTCGCATTTTCGTTTTACACCCGCTAGGCAGCTATTGCGCTACTAGTGCGGTCGCTTTTCCGTTTTACACCCGCTAGGCAGCTATTGTGCTACTAGTGCAGTCGCATTTCCGTTTTACACCCGCTAGGCAGCTATTGTGCTACTAGTGCGGTCGCCTTTTCATTTTACACCCGCTAGGCAGCTATTGCGCTACTAGTGCGGTCGCCTTTTCGTTTTACACCCGCTAGGCAGCTATTACGCTACTAGTGCGGTCACATTTTCATTTTACACCTGCTAGGCAGCTATTCCGCTACTAGTGCGGTCGCATTTCTGTTTTACACCCGCTAGGCAGCTATTGCGCTACTAGTGTGGTCGCATTTTCATTTTACACCCGCTAGGCAGCTATTGCGCTACTAGTGCGGTCGCCTTTTCATTTTACACCCGCTAGGCAGCTATTGCGCTACTAGTGCGGTCGCCTTTTCGTTTTACACCCGCTAGGCAGCTATTGCGCTACTAGTGCGGTCACCTTTTCGTTTTACACCCTCTAGGCAGCTATTGCGCTACTAGTGCGGTCGCCTTTTTATTTTACACCCGCTAGACAGCTATTGCGCTACTAGTGCGGTCGCATTTTCATTTTACACCCGCTAGGCAGCTATTGTGCTACTAGTGCAAGACTTTTTTCGTTTTCAAACCTACTAGGCAGCTATTGCGCTACAAGTATGGTACTGAATTTGCACTCTAGGCTCATCATAAGTCCTAGAGCTGGATGTCAAGAGGTCCAGTTGAGGCTCGTCATAAGCCCTCATGCACCAAATCAAACAATTGTTCATGTTCAAAATTTGTTTAACAAATCCAACCATTGTGTTCAAGGCTTGTCCCTCACCCATCAAAACTTTTGTATTTTAGACTAACTGTAATATTTTTGAATTCAATCTCTACGTCATGGGTCGATCATGCACCCTTATCCTCTTGCAATCGTAGTTGCATCTCATAAGCCGATGGTGAGAATTTTTGGCGCCCTTTCAACCTTGATCCAATTCTACAAGTCTTCCTTTGCAGAATTGAATCAAGGGGAGCCATCTATAGACACCAAAAATTCTCACCCCCTAAAGCAAATTCCAAAATAATGAATAAAATAAGGGGGTCATCGCCTTTCTTTTTCAAAATATATCAACAGGCGTGCCAAAACGAAACCATCTTTTTATGACAACTTTTTTAAGTCAATTTTTTGAAAACATTCCCGAAAAACCCAATCTTTTTAAAATGAATTTCCAACGTCCCTCTATTTTCAAACCCGTCCCTTTTTGTTGCTTACTTATTTTACCATTTTATTTTTGATTTATTTCACGTTAGCCGGTTTCGTTTTGCTCACTTATTTTATTTTCCCATTCATTTTATCTCAGTTCATACTATCTCATTACTTGTTTATTTTATCTCATTTCATTTCAATGATACTTTTACTTGTGTTCTGTTTGCTAGTACTTTTTTTTATTTTTATTCTTAGAATCATTTTCATTATTTTATGTACATTCTCGCTAATCCGATCAAACTCTCTCTCATCACATTTTATTTTGATACTTTTTTTTCTTTTCTTTCTCTATCTTATTCACTAGTATTCGTACATATTTGATTCGATTTCTATTTTAGGATATTTGCCTGTATTTAATTACCATACTAGTACGATTTCATTATTTCATGTATCTGTTCTTATAGTATATCGTCATTTTATATTTCATTATGTTTTGTATTTCATTATGTACATTCTATTATTTCATGACTCTTAGGAAGAAAACATTTTATTAAATTGAACTCTTTATTTTACTACATCAAAAAAAGAAGAAGAAAGTGACAGTGTTTTTATGCAACTCATTCAGTTCGACTTAGAGTTCGAGTCTTGAGAAAGACATGGGGTGTTTTATTTTTGCTTCTCCTATCAGTTTCACCAGCCAAACACACTCCAGCCCCTGTTGGATAAGTTAGATACAGCCCATCATACTAAGTCCTATTTGACCTATGGTCAAAGCCCAATACCAATAAAAACCCTAGTTGTTCCTATTCTTCTATTTAATAACATCAGAAATCTGTAACAAGAAAAAAGAAGGAACAGTAGCCATTACCGCCACCACCTTCCTCGTCGATCGATCTCTGAAAACAGTAGCCGACTCATCCTTTTTTTCTCCATTGCTTCCTCCCCAACGATACTCTTAATCCATCTCCTTCTATTCTCCAATTTGTCTCTCGATCTTCAAACCCAGAAGAACAAAAATCCTCTCCATCTCTTCCATCGCTACCCTAGTTTTCATCCCAAATCAACCGAAAAACCCTATTCCCTTCATTTCTCTTGGTTAACCACGGCCTCCTTCATACTCTTTGCTACCGGTAATTTTGCACCTATCTGGCGAAACAAGGAACACACAACCTCTGCGTTTTCTTCATTCTCTCAACCGGCGGGTAGAAATCTGCATTTAAACCTCTTCACCATCGGTATTTTGCAATCCAACTGGCAAACACAAACAAACTCTCCTGCACTCTTCGATCTCCAAACTCGCACCGGAAAATCACATACTCACATTCTATCCCCTCTGGTTCCTCTAACGATTTTCAATTCCTAGTGTATCTTCCTCCACAAAACCATAATTTTGTCAAAGCATGTGTCAGTTGATCCCCACCTGTCACGAAACCACGGTAAATCTCCCTCTCAAATGCACCGCCATCACTCACCTCCCACTCCCAAACAAATCCCCAAGCGCAAACGAGCCCTAAAAAGTTGAGAGCAATCACCCCGCAATTCCTAACTCGCACGGACGGAGACAAGAAGATGGGTAGAGCAGGCTCGAACCAGAGCAGGCTCGCGACGTCATATGTCGAATTTACAGAATCCATTTTCAATGTGCCTATCGAATGCGGTTGTAGACTTCTTCCCTTCTCTATTCTTTTGATTTTCTGCCTCTGTAGTTGGATATCTCTGGTATGACCATATTGCTAACTATTCTGGGTTCCTCTTGATACCCTGGGTTGATTCGAACATAGATTAGTTTTTCTCTGTGAATGTTGAGTTTGGTTCTCCTTTTCCACGTATGGTGATCGAACATCCGCGATCTGTCTCGGCTTGATTTTAAGATTATTATGATTCACATTCGTCTGGGCTGAATTCATTTGCTACTCGCCAAGCTCAACTCCCCTTGAAATGTCGGTTTCATTTAACTATCTTTTGGAGGATTCGAAAGATAATCTGGACACTGATTTGCATTGAACTCTAATATTATTATATATGTTTGTTTACATTAAGGGTTAACTTTGCTCAATTACTGGATGATGATACTTAATTATTTAACTCGCTGGTATCGAATCCAATTTCTCTATAGTATGTAATTATGGTCTGACGTACCGCAGGGATACACTATCCTTTGGTCACCCTCGATACTCTTGTCTGCCTTGGGATTTTGACATTGCATTTTCCTTGTTCTTTTTTATTTTATCATATAACAATGATTTGTTGTATAATTTGGAACTCTGAATGCTCCCCTCTGCTCTGTTATTTGTCTGAGGTACATATGCAATCCGGTTTGGGGTGAGTTTTGACTCGCATGCGCTACTTGGAGAAGACCCTAGGCTGGATAAAAATTGTTCAAGTTTGCAGATCATGAGATTGGCCCTTTCCTTGGACAATGGATATTCGGGCAGTACATCACCCTTTGTGGGATTTCTGTCGGTTTGCACATTCTTCAACTCTGGCGCTTGTCTTGTTGATTTGTGCGTGTTGATTTTGCTTGGTAAATCATTTCGTTTCTAATCACATGTTTTACGGGCCTCACCTCCATTTCTGACCTTTTGGTGATGGGGCCCACACGCAGACCATTTTCTTCTCTTGCCGTATTTGTTGCGCAATTAGACATGAAGCCGCATTTTTCCCTTATGCTAGCTTGACTCTACCTCTCTGTTTTATGTTCTGGCTGAGGTATTATTGGACTTTTGTCGTACTTGCTGACTGAGTGTGACATTGGACGTTGCAAGTCGACCGCGCTAGGAACTTTGGGCTTTGATCTTTATCGGTTTTGTAATAACAACGAATGAATTTGTTTCTTTGAGTTTAGTTAGTAGCTATTACACATTCCGATCTATTATTTCTTTATACGGTCTTGCTTTCTGAACTCAATCCTGTATTTTACGTGTGTATATTGTACATTTGACTTTATTTCAATTTTTACTTCATTTCCTTATTATTGCTAAGCCTTAGTTACCATCCTTATTGTAGACACCAAAAATTCTCACCCCATAAAGCAAAATTCAGACCAATAAATAAACTAAGAAGGGTCGTTGCCATTCTTTTCAAAAACGTACTGCTATGCGTGTCAAAACGAAACCATCATTTTTGACAAAATTCTTAAATTAATTTTCAATGCATTTCAGAAAACCCCAATTTTCCGAAAATGAATTTTCAAACAGTAATTTGTTTTAGACTTACCTTTTTTTTAATTGATCTATTCAGTTATTTTTAGTTTTATTTCCTTAGTCGTGGGCATTTCATTCAGTTTATTTTGCCTATTATTTTGTCATTTTTTTTCTTCTTCTCGTATTGTTTTTTTGTAAATAAAACATTTCACTTTTATTGACTAATTTTTTTTAGTCTAACTCTGCATATACATTTTTTAAGCATTAACGTTTCTGGTGATCTTACTCATGTCGAGTAATAGCTTTTGTTCTCTTTTCCCTAAGTTTTATGTGAAATTCCACTGTAGTTATTCTTTTGCTTTCTCATTTTTCGACGGACCAAGCTTGGTCTTAGCTCAGTCTTCATTCAAACCCGACAGTCAAAAACTCAAGCCGATCCTATCCAAACTTCAAAGCCCAACTCCTTGGTGTGCGATTGGATCTCCTCCATACCCATTAGAAAAACCTAGCACCCACTCTACTTATAAAAGTGTTATACCCAAAATTTAACCCCCTCGGAGTAGTCTCTAAGGCATACATGTTACAAAGGGCAAAATGGTCAAAATGCACCAATGCAGGATTTTCCAAGGACATTCTCGGGATTTTCTATTTTCATATGACTTGTTCATTATCTCCAAACACTTCCAAATATCATAGTCATTATGAAAGGTATTTCATGAATTTTTCTGATAATATTTATTCTGGAAATTAAGCTTTTAATAAGCTAGTTTCTTTAATAATTAACACATGAAATAGCCTCAAAATAGAAATAAAAGGGTTTTCAAAATTATAATAAAATTGTCACATGGTTAGCATGACTACATACAGTCACAAACCTGAAATTATTTTTTTGGAACCTTATCCCAAAATTTAAAAGAGAAATTCAATCATTTTTGCAATTTTCTCTCTCCTCTGGAAAATACCAAAATCAAAACAAAATGTCATGCAATTTTAACACAAGATAGATGATGATATTTAGAGACTAATTCCGTTGGAATTTCGTTATTTCTACTTTCCAATAATTAGTTATGAATTATGGGAGATTCCATATTGTGGTATTTTTATCTAATCGGTTATTTATCAAACTAACCCGATTCCAACTCTCAAAATTCTTAAAAATCATCCTTTACCTTCAGTTAAAATTTCATAATTTTTTCGGCCTGCAGCATATTCTAAAAAATCAGATTCTCTTAGAGCACAAAATTAGGATTTTAGATAAAAATTTTGTTCTATCAACATGGCCTTTCTCTCTCTATAAAAGGACCTTCCAAAAACGACCTAGGGCAAGGGAGGACACTTCCAAAGTCAGAAAACACAGCCACAAACCTTCTCCCCACGTTTTTGCACTTCCAAGCGTCAAATCAATACAGAAACACTGCAGAAATCACCTCGAAACCACCAAAAACTCATCCTTTCTTCTCCCATTGAACATCCAAGCACCAAAACACCACATACACAGAACCAAAACGTTGTTAACATCCCAGGGAAGAAGGGGACAGAAGCTAGTTTCGAACTCAAACCAGTACCGAATCCGACGAAGCCTCGAAGGGCCCTTAATCTGAAGAATCCAATCGAATTCGAAGGTAAAACAGGTAGAAATCTGAATCTCCTAACTCCCCACGAAGTGTTTAATCTGGTGTTAAAATTTGACTTCGAACTGACTCTTTAAGGTTTCTGAATTGTCGTTTGTTTCTGTTTCTGTTCATTAACTTATTAGCTAAGTTTCGTATTAAATTTGGCTTCAAATTGAAATCTTTTTCTTACTGACATGCTGGAAATCCTTCAGGCTACACGTACATAAATATTGAGCCAAAAACACCGCCGGGAGCCACCCAAACGCCGCCGTCCGAGGGCGGTCCGCACCCACGGACGCTCTGTCCGAAAGCCGGACGCCCCCGGACGGTGGCGGGATATTTTTATTTTCAAAATTTAGGGTTTTATAAAACATGTCGGGGCCACGGACGTCCTGTCTATGGCCCCGGACTTTTCAAAATCTCGTTTCTGTTTAAATTTGACTTTTCTGTGTAATTAGGTTAACTAGGGTCCGTGGGTTCGGACATTAGGTCCGTGGCCACGGACGGAATCAAAATTTGACCTAATTCTGCCTTCGAAATCCTAGTTTAGGTAATTTCAATTCTCACTTTTATTTTCAGTCAAAAAATGTTAAAAATGCAAAAAAATCAGAAGCGCGCACTTAAGTTAAAACGACTCGTAATAAGCCGTAATTAAACTAAGTAGAGGAAAAACGACTTCTGGGGGTAATGAAAGTAATTGAACCCTAATTAAGTCGAATATCAAGCCCCCGAACCCGACCTCGAGTGTACAAACACTACTCGGGCCCAACATCCAAAATAACAAAAGTATCAGCAACCTAGGATCTAAAGCCATTCCGCTTCCTCGATCCTCATCCTGCAAATAAACATAGCCCCCAAAGGGGGTCAGCAACCTTTTGCTGGCATGGTTAACGTGCAGCCCGCTGACTACCGGGATACACACAACTATTTGTCATGATAACATGGCGTTGATTTTAACATACAACATGCATATACTTAACAAGAATTATTGCAGAACAATAGCAACACATACATGGTGAGGACAATTCACTTTAGAAGACAACCAGCATAGTTAGTCAACTTGTAAGCCTAGAGAATGATTTCATCCTCATGTTAAGCTTAACACATATCCCCTTACTGTTTTGTTAGTCAAATGAATAACTTAACTTAAAAGATGAGACGGGTATAGTGACCCGAGCACATCAACACATAATTTCCCCCTAGCCCGAGTGGAAGTCAGGTAGGTAAGCTTTGGCTAAGCTAGTGGGAGGTTGAAGTCCAAAAAGGAAAACAACCCTAACATAGGGAGAGAGCCGAATCTGATTCAGATATCGACCCCCGTACATACACGCGTGACCGGAACGACCGGATTCCTCACTCCCCGGTTAGCACTTGTTAGAAGTCCACAGTGGGAGCTTAACACAATCTCACACAAGTAAGTGTTTGAGTCTAGTTAGTCATACAAGGGAAGCAAGACATAACTCGGCAACACATACCACAACTAACACACATAGCCGGGTTAGAACGTTCCTTAGGTTGGGAGTGTTATTACCAGATACCGATCTCTTACGTCCTAGCTTTGGTTAATTAACAGTTAGCACGCATTCGAGGTTACCGGTATCAGTACGCACACGTCACATTAAAACAAGAGCTGTAAACACACAGAAAAACAAACAACACACAAGCCGGTGTAAACCGGTAGGCAACAGACTGCAAGAAAACCATACCTTGGTCCTTGCTGTGATTGGTTTCCACCGTTGGAGAATCCTATGCATGATTAATAACGTCGGTTAATTAATTTACTTAACTTCGAGCTTTACTAAGTATTCTACATGATTAATGACATGTTTTAAATGCCTAAACTTACCCTAGATTACCTTTATTATACCCCCTAGGGTTAACTACATTTGTCATATTCCTTTCCATTTTTTTTGTAAGTTTTGGTCTGTCCAACCCACCGTCCGACCCACCAATTGGGTTGGACCCTTCCAGTAACTTTCGGGTTTGAAAAACTCTACTTTGTCCGACCCATGTCCGACTCAACCAACTGGGTCGGACCATTCCAGAACCTTTACCGTCCTTTAATCTCACCCGTCCGACCCATGTCCGACCCAAGTCCTCTGGGTCGGACCATTCCAGAAGCATTTACGGGTGACCAACAGAGGCCGTCCGACCCAACTGTGGGTCGGACCCCTGGGTCGGACCACCCCAGAACATGCCCTAAAGTTGTCAAACCTTCTCCAAACTTCTCCACAAGCCTCCTAATGGGTTCTAACATCATTTGGCACACTAAACCTTCATATATCCTCCTCCAAGTTCATTTACAAGTTTATTTCTAAGTTCCTCAAATACTCTCTCAATTCCTTACAAAATCCTTAACACTTGTAATGCTTTTCTATAGGTCTTCTAAGTGGTATTTCATGCCTAACATAGCAGCTAACCCAAGTGTTTTCTCCCGCCACTTTAACCACTCCAAAAGTATCATTTCTATCTTGAGGTTCACTCATCTTCCTATCTCCATCTACCTAGTTACCAACCAATTTTCATGCTAAGTTTTTTTTTCTTCTCAAACACTTGTAGTTCTCTAGTTTGCTCCCACCTAGAATGCATTTAAACCATTAAATTTCTACACGAATTTTGACATGATCTCTCCATAATTTTATCATGTTCCTACACATTATTTAACCCTCCAAAACAACAATCCAACAAGCTCATTCAAGGCACTCATCCACACCTAAATTTCATCATTTCCACAATAATAGCACCCAATATGCATAAACTTAAAGGCTTGGCTCTTAGGCCCTTAAACAACATTAACTTAAACACCGAATTTCCTCATATTATTAGCAACACCTGCATTTCACTGAGCATTTATATTTGTACAAACATAAAACACAAAGTCTTTAAAACACCACATGGGCTTAAGGTAAGTTATTTACCTTGGATTCCTTTCAACTTTCCCTCCTCCTTACTTCTTGTTCCTCAACCGATTTCCAATGGGTTTGTTTGTTACGCTAATGACCAAATACCACGAATGGTAATAAGCACCAAGGGATTAATAAAGCTCTTGCAACGACCCTAAAACAAGAGGGTGTTTAAGCATAAAAATGAAGAGATTTTACCTTCTACTACACAACGGAGTGTTTGGAATTGAAAATGAGAAAGCTCCAGCACTTAATGAGGGTTCAACAAGCTAAAATGGAGAACCACAAATGGAGTTCAAAACAGGGCCAAAATCGGTCAAGGGAAAGATGGAGAAATAGATGGATTTTTGAGTTGTTTCTTACCTCAAGCAACCAAAGAGCCGATTGGCTTCAAGAATGAGTGGTTTCCTCTTCAAAATGAGCTACACCCATGGAAGTCAAATGTGGAGTTTGCAGATTTTGAAAGGTGCAAAATGATCTCCAAAGCAAGGTGAGTATTTTGGTGTATTTTGTTTTCGATTTGGACTTGATTTAGTGAAGGAACAAGGAAGGAGAAAGATGGGGCTGAGAGAGCTCAAGAAATCGCCATGGGGGAGAAAAATGAAGAAGGAGATGCTGGGAATGGGAGAGAGAAATCGATAGAGAGGAAGAGAATAGAGGAAAGAGAAAATAAAGGGGTAAGTTGTACTTGTTCACCTTTATTGTTTTGTCTTCTAGCTAATAGAATAGAGTAATTAACAAGAGAGGGAGGAGCCCAAAACGTGAGCTACCTCACACAAGGGAAGAAGTCAATTTTTTTTGTAAAAGTGGAGAGGAGGTGTGCAGAGTGGATTTATCGTGAGTTATTAGCACAGGTGAAATTGATAAAAGAAAGAAATTAATACTCAAAATATCCGTCGGGCTGCAAATTAAAACCCGGTCGTAGTAGTATAGAAGACAGAAGCGGCCGGGGTCAAACCGTGGGACTTATAGCGAGCTAAAACAGTTCCTAAGCTTGTCACAAAAAGGGGGGAAGTTAATTGACTTGTTTTTAGAGAATTAAAATAGCAGATTAAATTATGAGTGCAGATGAACTAAATGGAACTCCGGGTTCAGGTTTTATAAATGATTAATTATGCTATCTCTACCGGTTTAATATATTAGTTTGGCAAAATTCCTGTTGTTATCCTAAGGACTAAGTCATAGACCCTTAAGAACTCGTTTACCAGAAAATGCTCGGTCTAATCAAGGTACGAGCAATACTATGTAAACGGGCGTTAAATTCGAGGAATTATAATTGCATCTGTAAATACTAACTTATTAAATCATAATAAGTTTTCTCCAGATTTACGGCTTAAATAACCTGTCTATTTATCACCTGGTCTGATCAAAATAGACTTAGGAAAGCATTTTAATAAATTCATGTAATTTATTAAAATGGTGAGAGAAATCCTTTAAGCGTAACAAACTGTATTTATTTTAACCGGTAGAAATATTGATTACATAATAAAACAAACCATAATTAAAAACCTTGCCCGGAGCAAATCCTCCTTAGCCAGACATATTAACTGGTAATAAATCTGACAGAGGTTGGACGTAATAACAGCACGGAGACGTGAATAGTGAATGGAGAAATGAAGAGAATGAAGAGTGGAACATGTACGTAGGTTATTGTAAGTGAAGTGGGTGAATTTGAGAATTAGAGAACTGGGGTATGAATGGAGTGTTGAGATGTACGTGAGTGTTTTACTGGAAGAGAATGAGATGAGGTGAGTGTGAGTGATTTTCTGGTTTTCTCCGTGCACTGGTATAAGGTTGCAGTGGATGGTTATTTATAGAAGAAAGGAAGACTACGTAAAAGATTTGCAGTTGATTGCCTCTGTTGATTTCTTCACTGATTGAAGCATTGATTGCTTCATTTAATGCAGGGGACAGAGCCGAAACGCGATTTAAGGTAGGCGGAGCAGCGAGTTGCAGAGTCGGCGCGAAGAAGAAAACTGTTTTTCGGGCGATTTTAGTCTTGTCCGCCTGTGGAACCGCCTCTGTTTGGGGCGGTTCTAGACACGTCCGCCTGAGGAACCGCCTGAAGGTCCGCCTGGGAGTCCGCCTCTGTTGGGGGCGGTTGTGCAGGCGGTTGTAATGCTGTTGTAGTGCTGACCGTGACTTATTTCCTTCTACGAACTTCGACCGGCTCTAGATTCTTCGTTTGGACTCCGTTTTCTGAGCCGTTTGCGTCTATGCGTTCGTCTCTTCGTCTACTTCACTCCCGGCTTGGTTTTCCTCATGTTCAACCAATAATTTTGTGAGATAAATAATAAAACATAAACTAGAGGAAAAAAACTGAAGTGGAGAAATGAGCAAGAAAAGTGCTAATATATACATGAAATACACCTATAAAACATGCTCATTTGGACACTCATCAAGGTGGCACATGGTCATTTAGCAGATAACACCCGTGAGTTCCTGAACTGTTAGTTTTAACAGTCCGGGTCCGGTTTCCGGATTTTTGTTTTATTTATTTTTATGGTCCTAGACCTTGACTAATATTTAATTATAGCCATATGATTGACTATAAATTTTTATTAGTCCATTAAACCCGTTTAAAATTTACATTTCCCGGGTTTCTCGAAAAACGTGCTTTAAAGCCCATTTTGCATTTTTAACCCACTATCTGACTCCGTTTCCTTCGGGAATTTCTCCCACATGTTCTTAATGACTAAATAAGCCTTAAAATATAATAATTATATAATTAACTGACATATTAAGGTTTGGGGTATTTCAGGCCCAAAAGTTTAGACTTAGGTGATTTCTCTCTTTCGGCCCAATTTGAATTATCAATTTAGTTCTAGGCCCATGAAAAACAAATCCACCTGAAGCAATTCATAAAAATCCATCAGGCCTTTCCATTTCAAGGCCCATTCTAGTCCAGAAATACTTTTCACTCGGGTTTTGACCCACGATCCTAGACACGGGTATCATCTTCAGGCCCAATCATAATTACTCGGCCCAAATTCCAATTCACATCTAGAACATGGTTTAGAAATCACTTCGGCCCATGTGCTTTACTTTTAACCCAAACACATTCTGGCCCAAGCACCCAATTCTCAGAACATTTCAGTCTAGGCACCAGTTCACAGCTCATGAATCATTCCAGCCCATGTGCCTCTTTTCCAACTCATTTCGGGCCTTAGTGCCAACCCACAGTTTTCAAAACATTCCAGCTCATGTGCTTTTCTTGCAGCCCAAACAAGTTTTAGCCTAAAACTTCTTTGCGGCCCGAAATTTTTAGCTCAGGTCACTTTTGTTTTCCAACAGATAAGCCCAAACCTCAAAGAATGGCAGAGGGAGGAAATCCAATCAACATGGATGTCCAGTTAGCCAAAGAATTCAATGGGATGCTGGAAAAGATTGAGCGCATGGAGAGGGCCAACAAGCCAGCCGGTTTTGACTACTTTTCCACTGGATTATATCCCAAGGTTGATCTCCCTCCAAGGTTGAAATTGCCAACACTTCCTCTATACAAAGGTTCCTCCGACCCACAACTTCATTTGGCAATGTTCGATAGGGAAATGTCCATCCTTTCGCTAAACGACATGCAGAAGGCCAAGGTATTGCTCACTATCTCGATGAGACCCCTCAGCATTGGTACATAACTCAAAGGATAAATACCAAGACTTACGAGGAGGTATGTGAAGCTTTTCTGCATCATTTTGAGTACGCTAGAAGTTTTGGAGTCACCAGGGCTGATCTTGCAAGCACACAACAAACAGAAGGTGAATCAATGTCTGATTTTGTTAAGCGTTAGAGGATGAAGGCAGCCGCAATGCTCACACAGATGGACGAACAAGAGCAAATCCGAATGGTAATTAAAAATATGTAGAAGCAATACAGTGACGAGCTGAAATTCACATACTTTCCTAGCTTCAACATGCTGATGGGACAAGTTAATGTCCTAGAAGAAATGATTCACCAAGGGGAGTTAAAACTTGGGAACTCAAAAAACACCGGGAATGGCTCGAGGACAGCAGCCTGTATCCAAAGTGGCACCCGAAAGAGAACTAGGCAGCATGAGGTAAACACCGTTCGACAGATAAAAGGACCAGGACAAATCGTTGAGGCAATGGAATCATCCCGAAAGAGCTCCCGTCGGAGAGAGTTCACAAACATTGGTCAACCATTGAGCCAGGCTTTTGAAAGACTCCAGGAACGAAACATGTTGCAACCTCTCACCCCTCGACAAAGAGACACCCAAAAAGGTAGAAATCTGAACCAGTATTGTCAGTATCACCAGCTTCCCGGTCATGACACCGACAACTGCAAAATTCTGAAGCAGCACATCCAAGATCTTATCAATCAAGGTTTTCAACTCCCCGAGTAGGAATCCCATGTCAAGCACCATCAGAGAATGCTATCTTCAAGTGTTTTCTCGATTTCTTCTCTTTACTAGTCATTTTTATGTTTTTCCAATGTTTGTAGTAGTTAGTTTCCTTTATCATTTTTGGTAGTTTCTCTAAGTCTGTAATTTCCAACATTATCTCATGATTCATAAATAAAATCATAGTTCCATTTTCACAATTCCTGTACAAACCATTTTTCATTCATCGAAAAAAGAAAAAAAAAAATGCTTTCCAGGGAAAAGGATCACGGAGTAATCATTTCCCGACTATGGAACAGAACGATTTATCTCTTGTTTCTAAAAGTTGAACATGCCACGCTAAGCATCACAACTCACCCCAAAACATCCAAAACAACCCACGAAGTGGTTCCAAATCCATATCTATCGAATTGTTGTCACAAACCCCAAATCAATATTGGGGGCAATCCGAGTTTAGAATCGTTGTCTTCGAATCTTTTGGTTAAGCTTGTGAACAAGTCTCTGAGTGAAGATCTCGCGAGAGTGTCTTGAGTGGTAAAACCATAAGTGAACGAGCGTATCATTCTTACACGACTCCGGTGAGTCACATTCAAAGGTGAGGTAAACGGTATAACTCCGACCGAAGGAGATAATTTGTAAATTTACTCTTAGACCTACGAAAAGTAACAAAGAATGGATACACAGCTATCAGGAATGACGAAGCACCTAGGTACAGCACCACATGGCCAAAAGCTTGTAAACCCTATCATTAAACCCTAGGCACCCCCGTTGAGCCTTTCGTATATCCCTTTTTGATATTATGAACTCCACAAAAATAACCCAGCCAATGATGAATGTCCAGCCCAGTGACCAAAGGAAGCAAGGAGCCAGATTCTCGGATAATGTTTTCATCAATCCAAAGAAGCAACGCCGCTATCAGCATGACAAAGCAATCCGCAAATGGTCCCAAAGTGACACAGGATCCAAAGAGCTCACATCAAAACAGTTCTCGAAGCCCAAAACCGGGAATCACAAGAACCCCGAAGGCAAAGTCAAGAAAGGGTAAAGAAAAAAGGGCAAACCCGAAGTGCCTCGAAGAAATCCAAATGACAAAGAGAAGAGAAATGGTGTAAAAGACATCTTCAAAGTCCAAGTCCAGAAGCTCAAAAACAACGTCAACACAAAGCAGCTAGATGACTTCAAGACAAGGAAGATGAATCTGAGAGAAGACGCAAAGTGCAGCTTTGGTCACCCCTTTAAGCTCCACATACCTCAAACATCCCTCCATGGTCCCGTTGTCTTTCATCACACCCCATGGCCACGTAATAAGCCTCAAAGACTTCCGACTTGGTAGTTGTGCATCCAATCACATGAAAGTAACAGATTGAATGCGTAAATTCATCAAATATCAAATTCAATGGTCTAGAAGTTGTGACCGTAAGTGAGAAACCAGTGTAAACACCAAACACGTCGAGTGTAGGTTAGGAAGCACCAAATCAGAACATAAGCCTTGACCCTGTGAGGCCAAGACTCGTTCGCACGTTTGATCAAAGAAAATACTGGGGGCAATCGATCGGAATGATCGATTGCCATGAACTCTAGCTCAGATTGTCTTAAGGGAAAAATACTGGGGGCAATTGTTGGTTCCAACATTTGCTATGACAACACCAATTGGAACCCAAAGCTCAAACATCACCACCATCATCCCACCACAGGCACATATAAGCCCTTACCACCACATCAAGCACCTCAGGCCCACACAAGCCCTTACTTTCACTTCATACACCACACTGGCCCATATAAGCCCTTACCTCCACACCTCCACTACACATGCCCATATAAGCCCTTACCTGCACATCAAACACCACAGGCCCACATAAGCCCTTACCTTCACATCATACACCATACCCCACCGGCGGCATGTTCATCTCGTAGGAGATAAATTACAAGTCCGAAGTCTATAGTTAGGAAATGATAATTCACTTTCCTTTTCACTAAACAGAATTTTCTTCAAACACTGCCACGTTTGGCACCTCTTTCAACAATTTCTTGTCTTGAACAACTTTCCTTTATACACTTCGGTTTCATACACCTCATCATGGCCGCATTTGGCACACTTTCTAGCAATGTCTTGCTTTGGACAATTTTTGATCCTTAACATTGCCATGTTTGGCACATTTTCCAACGATTTCTGTTTTGGACAAGTTTCCTACATACACTTTGATTGTATTTTGACATGCACATCATCTTTGCCACGTTTGGCACTTTCATAATCAACTTTCATCATGATCATTTGCATAAAGTTTACCTTGCGTCCGTCCGTACGAAACTCCTCATCATAGACCAGAGATACATATTCTCGGCCGAAGGTACAGATTCTTCAGAGATACAGATTCTCACCCGATCAGGGATACAGATTCTCAGCCGAAGGTACAGATTCTTCAGAGATGCAGATTCTCAGCCAAAGGTTCAGATTCACCAGAATAGATGAACTCAACCTCAGGCTCGTCATGAACCCAATTTCCACCATTCCACTTAGGCACCCATAGGTCCTACTTTACATTCGTCAATTTAGGCACACATCACATCGATCTCATTACATCTCTTTTCTAGGTTCCCGACACCTGATAATGCTCGGCGTATCCCATTTAAATTCAGGTTCCTGACACCTTATAATGCTCGGCGTGTCCCATTCAATCTCAGGTTCCCGACACCTATAATGCTCGGTGTATCCCATTCAATCTCTGGTTCCCGACACCTTATAATGCTCGGCGTATTCCATTCAACTTCAGGTTCTCGACACCTTATAATGCTCGGCGTATTCCAGGTTCCCGACACCTTATAATGCTCGGTGTATTCCATTCAACTTCAGGTTCCCGACACCTTATAATGCTCGGCGTATTCCAGGTTCCCGACACCTTATAATGCTCGGTGTATTCCATTCAACTTCAGGTTCCCGACACCTTATAATGCTCGGCGTATTTCATTCGCTTTCAGGTTCCCGACACCCTAGAATGCTCGGTGTACTTCATTCCTTTAAAGGTAATTAACGCCTTAGAATAGCTTGACATCATTTCATTCATTCATAGGTAGTCAACGCCTTAGAATAGCTTGACATCTATCATCCTCATAGGTAGTCAACGCCTTAGAATCGCTTGACACTCCTTCCACTTTACTCATAGGTAGTCAGCGCCTTAGAACAGCTCGACACAACTTGTCAGATTTCAATTGCATGTGGGGTCTTTTAAGATCCAAAATTTTGGGGGTATCACTCAAGCATCAACTAGCCTTTTCATTTCCATTACAAAGTCTAGTTGACAGGGGGCAATCTGTTATACCCAAAATTTCAACCCCCTCGGAGTAATCTCTAAGGCATACATGTTACAAAGGGCAAAATGGTCAAAATGCACCAATGCAGGATTTTCCAAGGACATTCTCGGGATTTTCTATTTTCATATGACTTGTTCATTATCTCCAAACACTTCCAAATATCATAGTCATTATAAAAGGTATTTCATGAATTTTTCTGATAATATTTATTCTGGAAATTAAGCTTTTAATAAGCTAGTTTCTTTAATAATTAACACATGAAATAGCCTCAAAATAGAAATAAAAGGGTTTTCAAAATTATAATAAAATTGTCAAATGGTTAGCATGACTACATACAGTCATAAACCTGAAATTATTTTTTTGGAACCTTATCCCAAAATTTAAAAGAGAAATTCAATCATTTTTGCAATTTTCTCTCTCCTCTGGAAAATACCAAATCAAAACAAAATGTCATGCAATTTTAACAAAATAGAGGATGATATTTAGAGACTAATTCCATTAGGAATTTCGTTATTTTGACTTTCCAATAATTAGTTATGAATTATGGGAGATTCCAGATTGTGGTATTTTTATCTAATCGGTTATTTATCAAACTAACCCGATTCCAACTCTCAAAATTCTTAAAATTATCCTTTACCTTCAGTTAAAATTTCATAATTTTTCTCGGCCTGCAGCATATTCTAAAAAATCAGATTCTCTTAGAGCACAAAATTAGGATTTTAGATAAAAAAATTTGTTCTATCAACATGGTCTTGCTCTCTCTATAAAAGGACCTTCCAAAAATGACCTAGGGCCAGGGAGGACACTTCCAAAGTCAGAAAACACAGCCACAAACCTTCCCCCACGTTTTTGCACTTCCAAGCCTCAAATCAATACCAAAACACTACAGAAATCACCCCGAAACCACCAAAAACTCGTCCTTTCTTCTCCCATTGAACATCCAAGCACCAAAACACCACATACACAGAACCAAAACGTGGTTAACATCCCAGGGAAAGGGGACAAAAGCTAGTTTCGAACTCAAACCAGTACCGAATCAGACGAAGCCTCGAAGGGCCCTTAATCTGAAGAATCCAATCGAATTCGAAGGTAAAACAGGTAGAAATATGAATCTCCTAACTCCCCACGAAGTGTTTAATCTGGTGTTAAAATTTGACTTCGAACTGACTCTTTAAGGTTTCTGAATTGTCGTTTGTTTCTGTTTCTGTTCATTAACTTGTTAGCTAAGTTTCGTATTAAATTTGGCTTCAAATTGAAATCTTTTTCTTACTGACATGCTGGAAATCCTTCAGGCTACACGTACATAAATTTTGAGCCAAAAACACCGTCGGGAGCCACCCAAACGCCGCCGTCCGAGGGCGGTCCGCACCCACGGACGCTATGTCCGGGGTCCCGGATGCTCTGTCCGAAAGCCGGACGCCCCCGGACGGTGGCGGGATATTTTTATTTTCAAAAGTTAGGGTTTTATAAAACATGTCCGGGCCCACGGACGTCCTGTCCGTGGCCCCGGACTTTTCAAAATCTCGTTTCTGTTTAAATTTGACTTTTCTGTGTAATTAGGTTAACTAGGGTCCGTGGGTTCGGACATTAGGTCCGTGGCCACGGACGGAATCAAAATTTGACCTAATTCTGCCTTCGAAATCCTAGTTTAGTTAATTTCAATTCTCACTTTTATTTTTGGTCAAAAAATGTTAAAAATGCAAAAAAATCAGAAGCGCACACTTAGGTTAAAACGACTCGTAATAAGCCGTAATTAAACTAAGTAGAGGAAAAACGACTTCTGGGGGTAATGAAAGTAATTGAACCCTAATTAAGTCGAATATCAAGCCCCCGAACCCAAACTCTCCTTTCCCAATTTGATCTAGGTTAAAATTAGGTGGCGACTCATAATAGGTTCCAGTGAGCTAGCTTAGGTTTTAATAATTAATGTTAAATGACATTATTATTTATCTTAGATTATAAGTGGACCTAAAACCCGGTTAGATCTAATCAACTTAATCCACATAGAATAGGGTTTAAAATCGAGGCTCACAAAAGCAAAAAGAGAAACCCTATTCCCAAGACCAGCAGTAGCCGCCAGGCACATCCCCACATTTTTTCCAACATGAGTCTTAGCTACAACTATAGTAGTCATCTTTGGCTACATTTTTCATGGTACAGTTTGTATAGAGTAAATGTACATGTTTTATAAGTTTGTTGTACAGTTTATAAAGTCAGTATGTACATTTTGTACAAATTCAGAAATATCACAATTCACTGTATACATGTACATATACATCAGTACAGTTTTAAATGATCAAATGTATAGTTTTCAATAACCAAATGTACATGTATGTAGCTATCTATAGCTACATGTGATTGTAGCCAAGAAATTGGGTATTTCCAAACTCCCAGACCGACAGTGAGAAAAAGAAGAGTAGATGGCTCTGCTTTTTATTCCTTTCACCGTTTCACGTACACTGTCAAACGGAGAACATTGATGCTCTCGTCATCTTCATTCTCTTCCTACTGTTGAACAGAATAGAGGCATGCTTTCACCCTCTTCATTACCTTAAAACAATCGAATCATAATATATATGCTCCGAGCTTCATTCATCTCTTCACTCACGGTAATGTGCAACCCAGACTGGTGAACAATAAAACTTGTACTCGTTTTCATTCTCTTCATTCCCGGCGGTTTTGCAACCCAAGAAAAATTGTCGAAACAAGGGGTATACAGCCCCAGTTTTCTTCAGTCTCTTCACGTCGTTGACGGGCAGGAAACATACTGTTCTACACCATCTTCATTCTCTTCACCTGAGAAAAAAAAGCATCCAAGCTCTGCGCCTACCTTCATTTTTTTCCTCTCATCCGACACAAATCCTCTCACTCTCAAAAACCTTTGATATTTAGACTCGTACCCACGAAAAAAAAACAAACTCTCGACTGAAGTATCTCTATTCTCTTCGCGTTGGAAATTTGCAACCCAGACCGGCGAGCAAGGAGCATGTAAACTCCACCATTCTTCAGTCTGTTCACTATGCTGGCCAACACTGAGCATGTAAGCTCTGAGCCTCTTCTTTCTTTTCAATTGATGGGCTGGGAATCTAGCTGACAAGGAGCATACAAACTATGGGTTTCTTCATATTCTTCAACTGGTGGCGTACAATTTCTGCTCCTTCGTCATTCTCTTCAACTGGTAAACATGGAACTCAAGCCCAGCCCTCTCTTCTCCTCGTCACTCATGGTAGTTTTCAACCCACTAGCGAACAAAACTAGAGTATACATGATCCTCTCTTCCTACTCTTCAACTAGATGGAGAAACAAAAAGCATAAGAGCTCTATGCCTGCTTCATTCTGTTCTCCTGAAGAACGAGGAAGCTCATGCTCTGCGCCTACTACATTCTCTTCTTCATGGTATTTGCAACCCAGACTGGCGAATGAAGAATATAGATGCTCCGCCTCACTCTTTCTCTTCACCGACACTAGCAAACAACATACGCACTCCTCTCTTCACCTCTGCAAGTAGCAAGCAAACAAGCACAAGCACTAGCCGTACACCTCTCATCTTCATCCTCTCACTCACGACATTCACGATGCTGTGCCTTTTTTTCATTCTCTTCAGCTCTCAAACAATAAACATACATGCTCAACCCTCTCATCTCTTCCTCACGGTAACTTTGCACACCCAACTGTCGAACAAGTGACATACCAGACCTCATTCTTTTTTTTTCTCATTCACGGTTCCTTGCAACCCGACACACAAACAAGAACATACATGCCTCTGTTCAAGTCTCCTCGTTCACGTTTTTTTTCCTTCTCTTGCAATCTTCTGGCAAATGAGGAACATACTTGCTGTTTCCTCTCCTCCAATCTCTTCATTCTCGGTTATCTTGCTACTGAAACCGGCGAACAAGGGACATACCTGCCGGGTCTAGTTCATTCTCATCCATCGATCGAATTCTGCAACTTACCAGGCGAACAAGGAACAAGCTCTATCCTCTGTTCATTTCTCTCCACCAGCGCTCTTTATGAACCTCTGTTGCCGGAGTTTCTGATTATCTCCTCGCGGTACTCATCTCTTACCCAATTTAATTTTCTATCCTCTCGATGTACTGGTGTGTTTCGTTGGGAATTTGATGGGTGCATTTTTTTTAGATAGCACCAATGTCTTGTTCTTATGCTTTATGACAAGAACATTCGGTTCAGATTGTACAAGTACACATAGATCTCTCGTTTCTCTTTTCAGGTTTACATAGTAAGAGCAACTATGTTTTAATCTGTATTTTTTTTTTGTGCGTTCTCTTTCATTTCGACTAATCTGCTCATCCAGGGTTCAAGAATGGTTTAAAAAAAATGATGATTAGCAACTTGTTTTACGTAAATTCAGTAGTTTGTTTCACGTTCGAGAGTAGTAATATTACATTGCTTAGATTTATTATTTTCTTTCTTTGTCGTCTTTAGCATTTGGTGTGGCCGTTGAAATAAAAATAAAAAAGGGAGTTGATAAAAGCAATCAGCAACCCGTTCCATGTGACGGAAATATACAAACGCACATGTCCACAATTTTGCATTCAAATATCATGTTATTTGGTTGCTTGTCTTCGGTCTTTACTTAATAATAATTTGTTCCCATTATATGTTACATGTTATAACATAGTTTGGTAATTGTTGGGCCCAGCCCAATATAGAGGCCCAATACCTAGGAAACCCTAGTTAGTCCATAGGTCACCTTTTTTGTAGAAAAGTTTTAGGTCAAGGTACCCTCCATGAATACGGGTCCCAGACACGGTCCATGTGAGGAATACCTGTTTTCCTTAAAATTTTCCAAATCATCCCTTATTGTTAGAATAAAATCCACAATCAATAAAAATCCAATTCAAACCTATTTCATCCAGCTCAATTCAACCGAAACCCAAATACACTTCATCCAATCCGCACTCAACTTGTAAATTCCTTTCAAACTCCAAAATCCAAAAAGAATTTCAAACCATCATTTTATCCAAGTTTCATCAAGCTTGTCAAATTTCAAAGAAACCATTTTTTGGAATTTTAACGGAAAAACTCTTCTCACATCACAGAAAACTCTTCTCAAATGCAGAAAGTTCTTCTCACATATACAGAAAGTTTTCTCCTAAAACATTTCTCAAAATCACTGTTTCTTTATCGAGAATTCCGAACAACTTCAAAAGTTTTCAAACTCAGTTTTCAACTCAAATAAACCGTTTTCAGGGAACATGGGATGTCTAACACCTTCAAAGGACGTTTTCTTCCTAGTTAGACATCGCTTGTCTCTCTCCCAAAATAAAAATCCGAGGCGGGGCACTGGGGTCATAACCTCCCTTGTCGCAGTCTGGATCTCTTTAGGCGGGGCTTTAGGGTTAGAGTTGTCAAAATTTGACCCAACCCGAAAACCCGTCCGTTTTTTCCGAACCCAAAACCCGATTGAAACCCAAAAATATTTAAATATAATAAACCCGAAACCCGATTGGGTAAAACTCAAATGACCCAAACCCGAAATGACCCGAAAAATTTATAACCCGAAACTGACCCGAACCCGAAATGACCGGAAATAATAGTAATTAAAAATTAGCCAAACTCGATTAACATGAAATAATAGTGATCATAAATTATCCCAAACCTGAATAACCCAATTAAATATGACAAAAAACTTGATTCAAACTTATTATATCCGAATGAAATTTAAAATAGGCATTGAATTGATTTTTCTGAAATTTATATGTAGTATATTCTTATAGAAATTAGGTATATATTTATTTAAAGGTTTGTCAAAAAATATTAATCATAACCCGAAATACCCGAAACCTGATTCTATCTGACACTATTACAATCCGAACCCGATTTGACCCGAACCCGAAATGACCCGAAAGTTAAATGTCCCGAATGGATATTGACCCGAAAAAATATGACCCGAAACCCGAACGGGTAACCCGTTTGACAGGTCTAATTAGGGTGACAAACATCCCCTAATTGCAGCCTAGATTTTTACAAGGCAGGGTGCTAGGGAAGTGACGACCTTCCTAGCTGCAGCCGGGATTTTAGAATCGTCTAACTCCCTTCCGCTCAATTTCAAGGTTTTCGGTTTTCAATGTTTTAAAACCCGGGAGTTAGAGACGTTATTAGGGTTTGACCGAGAGCATCTCATTCATGATGTTTCTCTCTAAATCCTAAATTTCGACATAAATTCATTGCCCCATCTTTCGAGCCTCGGCACTTACCATTAATTAAGTGTCGTGTTCGAGGGGGTACATAGGGTAATCCCTCGGGATTATCCGCCCTTTTACAACAAAAATGATTTTTGGTTTTAAAATTTTAAGAGAGACAATTCGGAACAAATCAATCCAATCCTTTCATTAGAGCTTTAACCCATAAGCACTTCTCAATCCTTTCTTAAGCAAACTCGAAGTCACCAGCCTTACTAACATAGGGCCCTTTATTCTTAAATACTCTTGAACAACCTTAGTGATCAGAAATCTGAAACATTCTCAAAACCCGAACACCTGTAAACCAAATATCCTCTTTCATACTCCATCAACACTTTTGACTTCCTAAATCATCTCAAAATTTTGACCATTCTAAAATCCAAACTTTATAAACATGAAATCGTCTAACTCCCTTCCGCTCGATTTCAATATTTTCAGTTTTAACGTTTTAAAAACCCGGGAGTTAGAGATGTTATTAGGGGTCAACCGAGAACATCTCATTCATGGTGTTTCTCTCTGAATCCTATTTTTCGACATAAATTCATTGCCCCATCTTTCGAGCCTCGGCACTTACCATTAATTAAGTGTCGTGTTCGAGGGGGTACATAGGGTAATCCCTCGGGATTATCCGCCCTTTTACAATAAAATGATTTTCCTCAATCGCTTTCAAACCTCAAATTTAAAAAACTCGGGATCTCTATTCAAATGCCAATTGCCTCACACACTCAAATCATCTTCAAAACTCCAAATCACTTCATACCCAGATCATCATTCAAACTCCAACTCGCATTAAACTCAAATCCTCTTACAAATTCCAACTTCATTCAAACTTCCAAAGTCTCACAGGCCCGAGCGTCTCATGGACTCGAACATCTCACGAACTCTAATGTCTCACAGACCCGAGTGTCTCACAGACTCAATCATTCTGAGATTTCAATGTCTCACAGACCTGGGCGTCTCACCGACTCTAACCTCCCAAAACCCGAAACTTCTTGAAACTTCGAATCCTTCTAAATCTCAAACACTACAAATATCCTCAAGCACCACAAACATCAAAACTTCCAAAACCCAAAAGTGCTGAACTTCGTAAGGTCTGATCTCAGCGGAGAGTTGAGTACGTAGGCAACCCACACAGGGTGCGACCCCATTCCAAACAAAAAAACCCTTTTCCCCCTCTGAGGTGGCTCTCATATCTCTCAAAACATTCAAACCTTCTTCGGTTCCCACAAACTTCAAACCATCAGACTCCAAGTCTTGTCTATTCACTCAACCTCAGACTTTTCCCAAATCTTCATTCTATACTCAGCTGAGTTCACCAACTCCTCCCCTTGGCGCTAGTTTGGCAGAAAAGCTCGCCTCATCCACTCTCTTTCTCTCTTCCTGTCCTAATCCTATCCTATCCTCTGGCTTTAACTGAATCTCTCTAATAAGGTTTTGAAAGAAGACAATCCCGACAGTTGGAGACTGAGGTTTCCTCGGGCACCAATCTAAAGTCGTGGTCGTTGCCACTTCTGAGGGGTGTAACCCAGTGCGAACCCAACATAGAATCTCTGCAAGATGACCAGATAAGTCCTATCCATAGGGAACAACCTCAGAGTCAACTAACGGTTATTAGAACCCTTCTCCTCCTTTCCTAGTTCTTTAGGTCAAACTAGGTGGCGACTCTAGTCAATTTCACCTTATAGAGGCATAAGTCTGCGTGGGGCCCATCGAGAGCGGGTGTAGTGTTCATTTACACTCCCCTTATGCTTTCTGGGAAATACGGACGATTTAGTAGGTATTTGAGGGATGCTAGAATAACGGGTTTTCACCCTCCACAGAATGGCAGTTTCTAGGAACTAGACCTTTCAGTCAAAGAACCATATCTAGATAGACCCCCTCATACCGAAAAATCACCCTCCACACTTATGACCCTTTAACTGACAGAAAAGTTTTGGATGTATCATCGTTCCACACCTAATGGGTCTCTCATTCGTTTCGTGGGGCAATAATCTCCCATAACTTCATAAAACACTTGAATCACCGTTATATTTATAAAAACAAAACTTTGAAAAACCAGCCCTTAAGGCCATCTTAGGAAGGCTTAGGATGTGAAACCACCCCATGTCTAACGGGTCTCTCATTCGTTTTATGTGGGTGGAATCCTCCTTTGCCTTCAACACACCCATAATCAAGAGTTAATAAATCAATAAATTGATCCATCTCACTTGTTAATATCTCACCAATCAAGCCCAAAAATCAATAAGCCCCATCTTTGGCCAATTTCTCAAAAGCCCAAATTGTTTCAAATAAAAAATCCCAATGCTTAGAGCAGGCCCAAAAAACCATGGCAAACCCAACATTCAAATTCAAACTCGGCCCACTTCTCCAAGGCCCATATCCATTCGGCCCAATCCAAAATTCAATTCCAAAATCAATTCAATTTGAGGCCCAAAAACCATTTCAAATGCAGCCAAAAAATTCAAATCCATATCAACTCAATTTCCAAATCAAATTCAAATACAAATCAACTCATTTCCAAATCAAATCAAATCCGATTCCAATTCAATCTCAATCTCAATTCAATTCCAAACTCATTCAAATTCAATTCAATTCCAAACTCATTCAAATTCAATTCAATTCCAAACTCATTCAAATTCAATTTCATTTCAATTCCAATTCAAATCAATATTCATTCAACCCCGGTACAACTTCGATTTCAATTCAATTTCAATTTCATTCTAATTTCTCCTACACTCTAAATGTCTCATAGACCCGAGTGTCTCACAGACTTTGTCATTCCAATGATTCGAATGTCTCACAGATCTGAGCGTCTCACAGACCCGAGCGTCTCACTATGAGGCGGTACTCATACCACTCAAAGAATTCAAATCTCTTCTGATTCACTTAAAACCCTTAAACCTTTAGACTTCAGGTCTTCTTCATCCACTTAATCCATGAACCTTCCCTCGATTTTCCTATCTACATTCAATCAACTCTCAACCCATCAATCCTTTCATTTGGTGCTTGCTTGATAGAAAAGCTCACCTCATCCACTCTCTATCTCTCTTCCTCTCCTATCCTATCCTTAAGGCCATCCGAAATGAATCTCTTTAATAAGGTTTTGAAAGAAGACAATCCCAACAATTGGAGACCGAGGTTACCTTGGGCACCAATCCGAAGTCGTGGTCGTTGCCACTTCCAAGGGGTGTAACCCAGTGCGAACCCACACAGAATCTCTGGTATGATCAGATAAGTCCTATTCATAGACAACAAATTCAAAGTCAACCAACGGTTCTTAGAACCTTCCTTCTCCCTTCCTAGTTCCTTAGGTCAAACTAGGTGGCGACTCTAGTCAATTTCCACCTTTAGGGCATAAGTCCGCGTGGAGCCCATCAAGAGCGGGAGTAGTGCACACTTGCACTCTCCTTTATGCTTTCTGGGAAAGACGGACGATTTAGTAGGTATTTGAGGGATGCCAAAATAACAGGTTTTTACCCTCCTAGAATGGCATATTTCTAGGATCTTGGCTTTTCAGTCATACCATAGTTAGATAGACCCCCCCTCATACCGAAAAATCACCCTCCACAACCAGTAAAATGGCTCTATAGAGAGCAAAATCAGGTTTGTGGTAGAAAAAGGTTTGTGTCTGCTGTCGCAGGCCTCTATGCCTCTGATTTTCTAGACCTATGCTTTCAAGACAGCCGTGTATCTCATGAATATCACACCTACCAAGGCCATTGCTCATGATACTCCCTACACTAAGCTCCACAATAAAATTCCCACTTTCACCCATCTAAGAGTGTTTGGCTGCAGTTGCTGGCCAAACCTCCATCCTTGTAATACACACAAATTGGCTTTCAGGTCCAGAGAATGTGCTTTTATTGGGTATGCTTCTAATTCTACTGGTTACCTATGCTATGACATGATAGAAAACAAAATTTTTGTCTCCAGAGATGTTACATTCAATGAGCTATCTTTTCCTTTCTCTAAAAAATCTACAACCACCTCTCCCTCTCCTTCTCAACACTCTAATCCCATCAATCTATTGATACCCTACACTGCCCCTTCCCTTCCCAACCCCTCTACACTCACTACTGAACCAACATGCCCTTCTCCTATACACAGTCAAGCTTCCCCTACTCATACTGCCTCACCTGTTTTCTCCCCTGCAATCAACCCTTCACCACTAGATGACACACCTCCCTTCACCTCCCATACTATATCCCAATTACCTTCTCCTGAGCCTTTACCTATCTCTCACCTTGCCCCACCACATCCCATGCTTACTAGATCTAAGACAAACTCCCTAAAGCCCAAAATTTTCGCTGATGGTACTGTCCATTGGCTAAACACCTTGACCACTACCCCTTCTAACACAATACCTGACCAACCCTCTTTTACTACTGCCATCAAGTATCCAGAGTGGAAGGCTGCTATGCAGCAAGAAATTGATGCTCTACGAGAAACCAAAACATGGGACTTGGTTCCCTTTGATCCTACCATGAATGTTTTGGGAACAAAATGGGTTCTGAAAAAAGAGGCTGTGTAACACCCCACTCGTAATCACGTAATAATCACTCTCGTAGCAATAATTAAAAACGTCTCCAAGCGGAAGTCACACAGTAATAAACCTCACTTGGGTGTCACATGCCATTACTCGCCCATGCGAGTAAAGAAGCAGAAATAAAATAATTATGAAACAACGCTGACGATATATACATAACCGCAGTGATAACGAGATACTAACCTATACATCATTCTAAACCAAAAGTAATCTTAACGACAAGTGCGCGTCTAAATATTCCCGATTGTATACAACGTCATTAACCAAGTAAACTAATATCCATCCTAATACAATATGAATTCTCGTGCAGTATTCAAAATAAAACCCTAACTACCCGGGTCCCGCACTTCGGTTTTGTCGGTAATCATCACCTGCACAAATGTCGTGAAGGCTCAGCGATAAACGCTAAGTATGCTAGGTTTGGACCCTATTGGTCACTTAATAGTCATGGTCGTCATTATATTAGATTCATTACATGCTTTTACCGGTGTACAGGTATATTAAAGCAGTAGACACATGAGTGGCAGTAAAGTAAAATAGTTAAGGCAGTCACTACAGTTCACACACAACAGCACATAACACATTTAATCATAACAATGATAAACACGTAGCTGTTAAGTAACGGTCTTGTATACATTCATATATTATCCATAACAAGGTCAGCAAATGGTAAGTCACACCGTCGTTTATAAGGGTAGTTTCATATTAACACAACCGGCCTCCCCGGGCCCTCACATAACACTGTAATTTAGTTAGCACTGTCGGGAGTCAAGTTAGAACATCCTGAAATAACTCACACGGACGGTGGTCCCACGTACACAAAAGGTGCTCAGAATGCCCGGAGGATCAGGAAATCCCGAGACTTTTCACTTTGCCTTTTTAAAGGCGTCCACAAATGGCCAAGGGCCTTGTGCCAACAGTAGCACACTCTGCCTGACGATCTATATAGGCTCGATCAGGATTTAACAAGAGTAAACCCGATCCGGGCGTTAACTCTAGAGATCTATCTCTATGCGCAACCAGTAGCCAGTGGCTATCTGGGTTTATATATATATATCATCACACTCATACACTCTCCAACACTTGATTAAAAATTAATCAGTTACCCAAAGTATAGTTTTAAGTCTTGGATATTACATTTATTACTTAGCCGCCCTGTGGGTCTTACGCATGCCTAGAAGTAATCTAGGTCATATTCATGTTCTAGAGCCGTGCTCTAGAGACCGACAATGTCGTGTCCCATACCTAAGTATTTTACTTAGGTTATTACATACATAATTATAATACTAAGCGTGTTATATTAAATACATCAGTCACATCACGTTGATCGTATATGTATATTTATATAAGTCGATCTATAATCGACGTAGTATTAGTCCCGAAGGACGCTCACGCATAATTAAACAATGCGGGAAAGAAACAGTTAAACATCACAAGGCATTTTTACACTTACATACACACATACATACATACATACATACACATCACACACGTTATACATCAAACATATCTGAGCCCGAGGAAGCCCTCAGGACATCTCATATCAAACCCCTTTACATACCGTTCACCTCAGACCAAGGATGCGCAAAACCCTAGCTCGTCAAGCGCCTCCGTCGGTAATACAATCTAAATATACACAACACTATAAGTCTATCCACATGACTTAATCAAACTCGGTGCATCCGAAACTCTAGTAATCCCGATGAAATACCCCAAATTATTAAAGCATGGATTAAATATTTAATCACATTAATTAAGGCCTAAACATGCCTTAAAAGTCAGCTGAGAACAACAGTGGTCAACACAAAACAAGATGTTGCACCCTTTGACTGTTAAGGGTAAATAAATACCCAAATGAACTTCTTAGGACCTAAAAATTTGTCCTGAGTTTATTAACATAATATTAAACATATTATAACCGTTGGACAACACTCCAACACAAAGAACAAGCACTTTCATGCTTCAAGGTCAAAAAGGGCAAAGATGTACTCTAAGAAACCTTAAAGGTCTAATGACCTTTAAATGATATAAAATTGAGTTACATGATCAAATATCATGTAAGGTACACAACAAGACCGTTGTCAAAGAAAACCAAGCTCAGAAACACCACGCAACACAAAATGTGCGCTAAAACTCCTTAAAGCACGTTTTTGTGAAATTGTCTTTTAAATTGGTTTTAAATGAGCTAAAAGGTTATCACTACTAGAAAACACCATTTTAGCTACAGATTTAGCGATGGCAACATTTCCGTCGCTAATTAGCGACGGAATAGCGAGGGATTGGCGACGGAATTATTGGCGACGGATTAGCGAAGGACTTGCGACGGAAGTTGGGCGGGTCCAGTGGCGCTAAAATTTCTGGTCTTGGCGCCTCTTTTGGCGACGGAATAGAGACGGCCTTGTCCGTCGCTATTCTTTTTTTTAAAAAAAAATAAAAGAAACATTAGCGACGGACATATGTCCGTCGCTACTCGAACGACGTCGTTTTGTCCCATTGTCTTATCTCCCGCGGTTAAGTTTACTAACTAAAACGACGCCGTTTTAATCGGTTTTAGCGACGGAATAGCGACGGACCTGTCCGTCGCTAATAATTAGGTAAAATCAGAAACGCGCCGCGCGCCGTGGTCTTCTTCCTCATTCTTCCTTATTCTTCTGCTCTCCAAACACAAACCTCCCTTCGCGCAGACCTGCGAACCAGCACACCCAGGTGACCATATAGCCGATTTCTGACTCGTTTTTCCGGCCAACCACCACTCCCATCGTCCCCGGCAAGTTTCTGGCGTCAACTGTACACGTTTTCTGCTCTCAGGTAAATTACGAAACCCTAACTCATTAATTCCGAAAATTAGTTTAGCAAATCTATAAATTTGTTAGTTTTGACTTAGATTGTGTGGTTTTCATTGCAAATTTGTGCTAATTATTCTGCTGGTAGTTGCTTTATTAGTGCAATATTCGTTATGTATAATATTAAGTCTCAATATAGAATTACCCTTGTGATATTACAAGGTTTTCACAAATAATAATACAAAATATAAATTTGTTAGTTTTGACTTAGATTGTGTGGTTTTCATTGCAAATTTGTGCTAATTATTCTGCTGGTAGTTGCTTTATTAGTCATCAATTTGAAAAATCGTTATCAGTCAACATACTAATTAAATTTGTAGCTTTCAGAATTTTTTTTGTTTCAGAGGATACATTTAAAATTATGAAACATATATAATTATGAAATGATATTAGAATTAAAATATGGTATGAAATTTCTGGGCAGCTAGCTTGCCTCATTATCAGCTAGTATACATATGTATTGATGTTGTGTGGTAATTATGAATGTTAATTGTTGATTTTTTTTTGTGGTAGTAGACCTAGGGTTACAATATTGTCAAATAGAAAATTGATTTGGGCTCACTCATTTTTGGCTACTTCTCTATTGTTTGGATTATATTATTTATCAGTTTTATTGGATTGGATTAATTATATTATTTGGGAACATTATTGTTTTTTCTTTGTCCTTCGTTCTAATTAATACAAGTATTTCATAGTTTTGATCCACAATTTATATAGCAACTCAGATATAAGAATGTTTTTTTGACTTTCAAATATATGAATGTTTAAGTACACTTTAAAAATGGCGCTTCATATTATAACATGAATTAATAAATATAGGAAGAAAGATACAAGTTACAGGTTACTAGTGTTCTTCATCATACCATGGTACATATCACTGGCGGTGAATTATGTAAGATAAAATAATTAAATTTAAACAATTAATGTATGTGACGTATAGAGTTAAAAAGTAAAACTAATGAGATAAACTGTTTTTAATACGCCCATAAGAGATTATAATGTTGTCCCGAATGATTATAATGTTTTCTTTAATTAATTAATAATATAGTTAACTATAATCAACGACCAACCGAGGATTTTTATCAATAATACAAATGGAATCAGACCTTTTGTTCTTTTGAAAGTCTCTGTTTTTTTGAAGTTTTGATAATCGTGTATCTTGTTGATGTGGGATTTAATTATATAGAGTATAATATATATGTATCATTTCTTATCGTGCAAGTTTAACAAGGGAGTATTAGATTTTGTAAATTGTACTAAATTTATCTATATAATTAAATGTATATATATGATAATACTTCACTTTGTTTTTTAAACTCAGCAATTACCTCATTACGAAAAAAGGCTTGTTTTTTCCTTCTAAAATACCTTTTAATATATATTGTTTCTTATTAAATAATTCAGTTGATAATTTAATTGTATAATTAAGTTGATAAAATCAATTAAGTTAATATATATTTTAAACTTGATTTTATATTAGGATATATTATTTCTTATTTAATATATATAGTACGTACTAGGTAAAAATAAAGTATAATATGATATTTGTTTGAACTTAAATATCCATTGCTTGTTAGTTACTTTTGTGTGTGTGTTTTGTTAGTTACTTAATTTGCGTCGATGAATCAAGTGGTTGGATCTGTTGTATGCTGTTGTAGATATTGTGTGGACAATCTGTTGGGTTTTGTTGATAACTATTGGTATTTGTGAATCGTCCTTGTGGGATGCTTAAATAAGCGGAAAAGTAAAAAAATAGGGGAGACTATGTCAAATTTTTTTAAAATTTTATTAGTTTGAACTAAAGTAGTGTTGATAATCACCGTATTTTATATTTCGGTTGGTCTCCTCCCTCAGGCGTAGTCGCATGGCACGGCACCCACCACCACCACCGCACACACCGGACACCACCACCATCTATCTTCTTCTTCTTCTTCTTCTTCTTATTCTTCTTATTCTTCTTTTTGTCTTTCTCCAGTCCAATTCGTTCTTCTTCTTCTATTCTTCTTCCTCTTCTTCTTCTTCTTCTTCTTTTTGTCTTTCTCTAGTCCAATTCGTTCTTCGATTGATAAATGTGAATCGTCATCAACCCGATACGTATGAGTCCTCGTCATCAACCCGATAGGCATGAGACCCGCTAGATTGTGGATGTACGATGAGAGAACCTTTGAGAGAGGTAGAATCTCTGCCGAATGGCTGAGGAAGATGGAAGAGTTTGTCGCTTTTGCACTACAACACCCTGAATGTATGGAAGATGGTAAAATTAAGTGCCCTTGCGACATGACAAGGTGTAGAAACAGACAGTATCTCAAGCCTGATGTTGTTAAGGTTCATTTAGCACAGAAACATTTGATTTAGTAGACATAACAGATACATAAATTTAAAAAGTAAACTTACATACAACTACTATGCAACAACAATATATTATTGATTTCATTTGTTTTTTAATTAGTGTATAAAAATATTTATTCTACTAATTGTTTAATGTGATGTTTGTCATGCATGGGTTTTCACAGTGATGGCAGGTGGTAGAAGTTTTTTTAAATCTGGGTGGTCATTTGGTCGAAGCAGAAGCAGGGCCAGCACTTCTACTCCCCCAGGTGATTCGCAGCAGCCTGCAGCTGATCATGTGGATGGTTCCGGTCATGATTCGCAGCCCCCCTCTCACTCCTTGTCAGGACGAGCACCCATGGGGACCCCTTATTTCGACTCTCACCCACACCATTCTTCGATTGTCCCAGATTCACAGCCGTCTGTTGAGAGACGTCGATCTGTATCTCTACCTCTACGTCGACAGTCTACTCCTCCACCTCCACGGCAGCCTACTCCTCCACGTCAGCCTACTCCTCCATATCAGTCTACTCCTCCACATCAGTCTACTCCTTCACTACATGATGATTCACCACCATCTGACGAAGCACCACCATCTGACGAAGCACCTACACACGGTGGTGGTGTTGATCCCCGCGTGGTCATTACTATCTCTGATAGGTAAGTACTATGTAAGTAAAAAACAATTCTCAATAAACTTTGTTTTAAATATATATATGCTAATTGTCAATTTGTGACGCATTATATAATTATAGGGAGCTACTACCTGCAAACAAGGTTGCTCGTTCTTTTCTTCCTTGCTTTGAGACGAGGTGGTTTCCAGAGGGTTATAATTGGGAGGGTTTGGGCCAGGACGGGCATAGATTCTATTTCAATGAATTCAAGGTATTTAACCATTCTTGATATTTAACTTCTTTTTTTGTATATGTTATGCTTACACTTACTAATTTATGCAGAAGCGCTTCCGTTGGGATCCTGCCCTTGAGAGTGTTGTCTATGAGATATTCTGCGCCTTGGGCAGAAAACGTTATTCAGACACACTCTACAAGATGAAGGCTAAGAGAATGAGGAGAAAAGTCAGCGATGAAATCTGGCAGGCTTGGGAACACGAATGGGCGAATGAGAAGCGTAAGAAGATCAGCGAGATTAACTCTCGCAACCGGCGGACTGAGCATACACCTGGCGGTGGTCTATCTACTCATGCATGCGGTTCTCGCTCGATAAAGGAGCATCAGAGGGTTCTGGTGAGTTTTTTTGTTATGTAAGTGTATATGAAAATGGATGCAAGTACATGTGAATGTGAATGTGAATGTGAATGTGAATGTGAATGTGATAATGCAACTTTGAATGCATTATGTGAGTTGTGATTGTTATCAGATTCTGATATGTGCAATATTGGATTGTATATGTGTGGGCAAATGCATAAAAACAGGGGAGGTTATGTCAGATTTTTTTAAGCCTTGATTGATTAATCAATATTATCTGATTCTGACTGAACAATCCTGGTTTTTATGTGTGGGAAATGTAAAAAAACAGGGGAGGTTCTGTCAAATTTTTTAAAGGCTTGCTTCTAATTTAATCAAGTGTTTTTTTTTGTAGACTAAGAAATACGGTACACAACCGGATGCTTACACATTGTTCATACACACTCATTCGAGCAAGGATGAGCATGGAAACAGTGTGCCTGTATGCCCCAAGGTCGAGGAAACTGCTGTAAGTGTTTTAATTTAACTTATTTAAGTTGATTACATTATTGAAATTTATTCATTAGCGATGAGTACTAATTATATATATATCATTGTGTTATGATTATGAAGCATAAATACGAAGAGCTGTTAGATGCTGCCACTCAGGAGTCAACCACTCCTGATGATCCATCTCTGCAAGCCACACCAGTAGACCCTAATGAAATTTTTTATAAGGCTGTTGAAGGGAAATCCAGAAAGCAGAGGGTCTATGGTGTGGGCGAGCTAGCACCGGTGTACTTCCCTGATTCATTTCACTCCACCGGCACTAGCTCACGTGCTTCCGGCAAAGACCATAGCACATACGAGTCCATGAAGATGGAGATTGAGCAGGATCTGAGTCAGAGGTTCGATGAAAATTACAGGCGCAGGTTCGTATTGAGGAGAGGGAAGCGATGCGCCAGGAGATATACGGCGAGGAGATGCAGAGGATGATACGCGCGCAGATCTCCCAAATGTTTCCCTCTCAGCAGAGTCGACCGTACGGTGATCCTGGTGCTGGCTCTAGTACGGGTGGATGGGGTCAGTGGCCTAGCGATCCACATGATGGCTCAGGTGGTTCGGGTGGTCCGGGTGATCATATGGGATATCGTCCAGGGGATGGACATGGTTGGGGGGGCGGATATTAGATAGATATGATATTTGACTTTATTAGCTTGAACTATGTCTGTATCAAATTCGACTGCACTACTTCATGGTTGTGTTGACTGAATATTTATTTTTGGTCTGTTAGTGAGATTAATGAGTACAACTGTTTATGGTATTGCATATTAAAGGTGGATATGAATAAAATGTGTTATATGTCCACATTTACAGGTGAAAATATGGCTACGAATCAAAATATTAAATATTTTTTTAAAATTAAAACAGATTAGCGACGGACATTCCGTCGCTAACAAATAAATAAGAAAAATATAAATTTCCGTCGCCAGCTTAGCGACGGACAGTTCCGTCTCTAATCCGTCGCCAATTTGGATTTAGCGACGGACGCCTCCGTCTCTAATCCGTCGCTATTTGGCGACGGATGACGGCTTCCGACGCGACTTTGGCATTAGCGACGATGGCATTAGCGACGGACAATTCCGTCTCTAATCCGTCGCTAATATCGTTTAGCGACGGATTAAGACGGAATTGTCCGTCGCTAATGCCGTTTTTTCTAGTAGGTGTATAAATACCTTTAAATATAATAAAATATCATATTATATGATATTAGGAATTTAATTCCAGAAATTTACGAATTTTTACAAAATTAATATTAAAATATTAATAAAACCCTAATGTGGGGCCCGTTTGGGTCAACATTGACTAAGTTGGTCAATGTTGACCATTGACCACGAAATGGACTACATAAAATCAGATAAATAAGTCTCTTAACAGACCAAGAGACAAGTCCCATGTGACAATTAAATATAGTCCTTTACTTTAGCATAAAATAACAAAAAAAGACATACTTTACCTTATAAAACAAAAAAGGTGGGCTCCACTTACCTTTCCCATGTGAGCCAGCTGATTTGGAGCCTCCAATTGCTCCTCTTTTCCCTTGCATTTCGTGGCTCCATGTAGGAACAAGACAAGGAGAGTGACTCACCTTACATTAAATGAATTAAAGTAACATATTTACTCCATTTTCAATCAAAATTTGAATCAATCAAGCCCTACCTTTCTCTTATCTTCAACGGCTGCCCCCTCCTCTTGTCTCCACTGATTGAGCTTCAATTATCCAACTCCAATCAGCATTGATGAGTCATCAAACCAATAATGACCTAAAATATTCAAAAAAGTGCTTTAAGGCAATAATAGGTCTTTCCCCTTCATTCCTTCCTCTTCAGCCGAGATGGCTCACCCCTTGAGCTCTCTTTGGCTCCCCTCCACCGTAGGTAAGGTTCCCAAGCACCATTGATGAGATCTCAAGCTCTAGGTAAGCTCTTAAGGCATAAAAATGCCCATTTTCTTCATCTTTCTTTCCTTTTTCGATTGATCTACACTCCAACCTTTTCTATACATCTATGTAGAGTGTTTTGGAGGTTAAAGGAAGGTTCAATCTCGTTCATAACCAGATCTAAGGAGGAAAGTTCAAGTCTTGACCATTTAAGGTAAAAATGTGCTTTAAGCTCATAACTTTTGATTCCCTTCAAGTTCGGCTGTGAAACTTTGGTCATAGCCTCATATTCTTCTCCTTTTCATGTAGAATCTGTTGGTTAGCCATTTGGAGCAAGGGTGGCCGAGATCCAAAGGAAATACCCTCTTTTAAGGCATTTTTTCCAAGGTAAAACCTAATAACAAGGTAGCTTGTTGAGATCTAGCTATTTCCTATGTCAATATGGTGGATCTAACACCTTGTGGTGTGTTTGATTCAGGTCGAAACCATCTTGAACTCTCCTTGCACTCTTAAGGTAATTTTTGCCTTAAATCTTACATTAAATTACTTCTTATGGTTAGATCTTGCTTGGAGACTAACTAGGCCTTGTTTTCTGTTTGAAAACATGTAAAACAAGCTGTGGAGAATTTCTACTTAAGGTGGCCGAACCAAACAAGGATTACCTAAGCTAAATCAAGGTATAAATCACTTAAACATTAACTTTGCTAAGTTAATGTGTTCTTAAACTACTCCTAATTAAATTGCCGTGAGTGAAGGGTAAAATAAGGTCTTGATTGACCTTAAAATGTTTAAGGAATGGTTTAATAAATTTTATAACTAATTAAACAAGCATAATTGTCAAATTTAAGACATTATGTGGAAGTTTGGTAATTAAATGGAAAGTGTGTGGTGAGGCCGAGAATTAAGGGTATATTTTGGGACATTTATGTGTAATTTATTTTGTGAGCAAATGTTTGTAATAAGGCCATGTATTTTAGGCCATTTTATTTATGCATTTACAAGCTTTTATTTAAGTTTAAGTAGTAAAAATGCATTACCGAATTGAAAAGGGGTTTTAGGTGTAATTAAAGTAAATTTGGGGGCTATATAATAATTAAGCCGAAAATTAGAGGTTAAAAGGAGTTAAAATAAAGTTTATAAGATTTTATAAAGTTTTGGGGTTAAATGGTGAATTTTAGAAAGTTTGGGTACTAAACCGTAATTATAAGGAATTGGTGGTCAAGGAAATATTAAGGTGGTCAACCTTGACCATATGCTAGGTTTTGACCAAACTAGATAAGTTAAATAACTTATTTAAGATTTTATAATAAGATAAGTATTTTATGGTAATATTTTTATAACATATGTGGTAAATATGTTATTACCAAAAATAAAGGGTGTACAATGGTATTTTAAACACCCATGGGCTATTAGGAATTTTTAGGAATTTATTGAGTTGTTTTTGGAATTAAAATAAACTATATATGTATAATATATAGTTAATGTCATTATGACACTTTGGAGAAAAATAGATGGTGGAATGGTAAATACCAAGAGTATATGGGTTAATAAGGATATTTATAACCCTTTGGTAAAATTTGGAGATTTTTAGAATTGTATAAGAGTATTTAATAAGATATGTGTATAATATATGGTTTAAGGATATTATAAAACTATATGTTATAAATAGGGCCAAATGGCAATTATAAAACAGCACAAGGGCTGTTCGGAATTTACAAAAATAACCATAGGTTATGCTCTTTTATAAGTTAGAAATGTTATATTAAATGGAATATATAACATGTTATGATTTAAGGGGTGATTTTGTAAATTAAGGAAACTATGGTTTATGGAAAAGAATAAGATTTTCTTATGGTGCCTAAGAGGCAATAATAAATAGTTTTGTATAAAAACTATAGGTTATGAGTTAAAGGAAATAAAAATATCATATCAAATGATATTAGCATTTTTGTATAACATTACATAATGTCATGTGGTCAAAAAGGGAATTTAAATAAATTCAGGGGCTATACGAATTAATAAGAGTTGGGAAATGAATTTTAGACTAAGGTCTACAATGTCATAAATGTTATGACAATTATATGGTATTAAGGTGGTTTAATGGAATTAGTGTAAGGAAGGGTACTCACATAAAATAATGTGACAAACTATAAATAAATGGGATTTATAAGCTAAGGTGTTTATGGAATAAACCTTAGGAGTTGTAATTATACAACATAAAATGTTACATGTTAGGATAATCTTAATATAAGTTGTATAATGTAATACAACTAATGGGAATAATCATCTAATAAAGATGATAAAATGTAACATAAAATATAAGAGTTTATGAAACTCATGAGAATTACCTACGTGGTAAAAATATATACATGCACAAGAATAATGTATATAAGGTGGATAAATATATTTTGGTTGAAAACCATATGATTTAATGGTGGTGGTTATTTAAAAAAAATATATAGTTACGAACTATAAGTTATGAATTTTAGAATGCAATTTAATACAAGAATGCATGCATACATGCAACTATAGGTTACGTACCTAAACTAGATGTGGATAAGATTAAAAGAAATATAAGGAATCAAACTTAACAGTTGAAATAGTTTTGACGTACGCGTTTTAAGTAACAAAGCCGACTGTTTTAGAGAAACCCGTAACAAACGACTGTAGAAAACAGGGGTGAACTGTCGGGGTTACTTATAATTCGGAAATACCGGATGTAGTTAGTCATGGAGACTGACTTATAGTTTTATTACCGTTTAGAGTATACTGCTGACAAGGACGCTTGACGAGCTAACGGACTACACGGAGCGTAGGATCTTGCTGATTCATACTCCACCGTAATACAGTCAGGGTGAACGGTATGTAAAGGGGTTTGCCGAGTTGACCTAAGGTTGCTCCTTGGACTCGGATTTGGTTGATATAACTTGTATGTTGTTATGTCTCTGATTGTCACTGAGGGCTTCCTCAGTTCAGACATCTGTGTGATCTGTGATAAGATTGTTTGTCTGAATGTAATAATTTATGCATGAACTGTATATTTATAGCTGCTTATTATTTACTGTTGTTGAGTTAACAGTATTGGTTCGTATATATGAACCTATATATATAAAACGAACTAGCGGCTATGGTGCTATCTTATATGAAATATAAGGAACGTAAGTAAAACGTTGTAGCACTATGATAATAACATATACATATTATCTGAGACTTTTGTACGGAGCATTGGCCTTTTCTATACGCCGCTCTCGTATCTAGCACTGGATCCCGAGTTTACAGACTCCGGATTGGACTAATGACCTTAGTCTGCTGTGTTAGAAAAATTTGGTAATGCGATGCGATGGTATAATTAATTAATTAATGGAATGGAAGTAAAGCCAAGAGGATGTGGCTCTTGGTGCGCGCTGTGATCACAAGAACGATACCAGGATGTCCGCGTACGGGTCCGTAAGTATCAAGAAAATTTCCCGTGAGCTAGAATGGCTCGTTGGTCGGAGACTCTACCGTTGGAGTGGCTACTGCCGTGGGTGACCCGCCATAATATATGGGTAACTAGAGACATGTCGTTTTAACGAGACATTGTCACTAGGTATAACTGAACAACTAAAACAATTGAGACTTATACAGTGGCGAACAATACTATGGACGAGACTTGATACTTGTTTATTAATCTCGTTATTTCGCTTTGTTGTTCATTGGTTATACTTGTGGTTTTTCATTGTGTGTTGATGGTTGGATGGAGCCTACAAGGCTAAGGTGAATTAAATAAGAAAACTGTACGCTACGGCGAATGTACATTGTACATTACATTGTTATTACTCGATACGTTCGATATATAAATGTTGTATGGAATATTAAATGAATGTTTGGATATTTGGACGGATGGTTGAATGTTTATGGATATTTGGATGGATGGTTGGATTTATTATGCATGTTTATTACAGTATTGAATATATCTGTAAAATGGTAAAGCATGTAACCAATCTAATAACAAGATGGTTAAAATGACAAGTGACCATTAGGGTCCAGGCCCGGCATACTCAGCGTCTATCGCTGATACTACACTCATGCAGGTTGTTGATCATTGTCGGAGCTGAAGAGCAGGAACAGGGTAATTGGAGATGTGGTATTGTAATGAAGATGGTGTATGGTCTTATGGTAAGGTTAAGTATTTTTCAGGATTGGGTAGACGCTCACTTGTCGATGTTTATGGTTGATGGACTTAGTGTGATGTATAGGAGTTTCTCGTTATCACTGCGGTTAGCAGTTTATTTGTATTGGAAGTTGGATGTAGTTTGGCTGCGTTGCTCGCATGGGCGAGTAACGGCCGGTGACACCCGAGTGAGTTTGTAATGGTTATTTGTTTTTCCGCTGCGAGACGTTTTATTTATTGCTACGTGAGAGATTATATCGTGATTATGGAGAGGGGTGTTACACCCGACCTTTCATCCCCGGATTTCAACAGTTAATTGTTTAAGGTAACTTTACGTAAACTCGTCACCCGTAGTATTTACGTACATTCGGGTTTAATTAAATGAGTCAGTTCGTATTAAACGTCTTAGTCTTAGCGTTTTCGAACGTTAGGATTTATTCCATTGTATCCCATAATATTCTCGAGTATACAAATATACATCCACATTTATTCTTAGGTATTAAATTTAACCAATTCGGTTAGGTATACGAGTACACAATTATAACTTATAGTTGCATGTATACATGCAATGTTAATTCGAGTAATATATTATGCTCGTATACTAATGTTATAACTCATTATATGCATTAATATTGTTCTTATTTGAACTTAGGCATATATTATATAGTTGTATGAATGCATGCACTAATGATATATGGTATTATTATTTTCCCATTTATTGTACAATGTATTATAATATACACAACTTGTAACAAGTTTTATTTAATTTTAAACTAAATAACTTGTACTTTATAACTTATTAATGTAATAACATTTACTCTTATATATTATATAGTTTCCAACTATAACATATACTCATTATTTTTATATCTCCACATATGCTTGCGCATATATATATACCCATACATTTATATTTCATGAATCATACTCTTATATTATAAGTCACATTATTATCATCTTATGTAAGATGATTATTTCCATTTATCGCATTATTTTATGCAATTTATATAAAGAACTTTATCTTAATATTATGTAACATTCCATGACATATCTTTGTAATTCCTAAGGTTTATTTAATACCAACCTTAGTTTATAAATCTCATTTTCTCATTAATTGTCACATTATTTTATGTGATTATAATTAATGGTAATTGTTCCATTTATTCACATTAATACCATATAATAGCTATAATATTTATATCATTGTAAACCATAGTTTAAAATTCACTTTCCAACTCTTATTATTTGCACAACAGCCCATCATCTTCATTAATTATGTTTTGACCACATAATCTTATACAATGTTACATTTATATTATGATACCATATAATATGATATTTTTATCTCATTAAATATTATAACCTATAGTTTTAATAAAACTATATTATATTGCCGAAAAGCTTATTCATTGAAAATCTGATTTTTCATCAACTCCTCATATATTCCATTATTACAATATGGCCACATATTTAATACAATGTTATACATACCATATGTTATAACATTTTAACCTTATAATAAATATAACTTATAGTTATATTATAAAGTTGTCATATTGCCGAATTGGCACATATGTTATTAATCTATTTTTCTTCACATTTCATACTTTTCCTTTATTTCAACTATACCACATATCTTATATAATGTAACATATACTTTATATTATATCATTTCACTTCAGGATTAATATAACCTAGGTTATATGTTTTTAAAATTCCGAACAAACCACAAGGTCTGTTCTATTTTATTTTTCAGCACACTATAACTTTCTATATTTATACTTTTACCACATATTTCATGATATGTCACAAATAGCATATGTTATATCATTTTTTCACCCACATACTTTTTATATTTACGGTTTGTCCCAGATTATATCATATACTTTTAATTTCATTGAAACCATATATTATACACTTTTCTTAATATACCCTTTTATATTATTCTAAAAATCACCAAACTTTATACAAGGGTTATAAAGTGTTATATTTACCAAATGAACACCAAATTTTCGGTAATTCACATCTATACCCCATAAGTTTTATAAATTTGATATTTCACTTATAATGTTATTTTAAGTTCCTAGTTTAATAACTTATGTTAATTAAAATTGGTCAAGGCTCCTAACATGGTCAATGTTGACCTATAGTTTACTGATTTGACCACAGGTTACATAAATTATAGTTTTGACCCAAACTTTTCAGAAATTACATTTTTGACCCCAAATTTTGCAAAACTTTATAAAATTCATTTAATAACCTTTTAATGTATAGTTTTCGGCTATAATTACTGATAAGTGTCCAAATGAGCATGATTTATAGGTGTATGTCATATATTATATAAACACTTTTCTTGCTCATTTCTCCACTTTTGTTAGTTTTCCTCTAAATTATGTTTATTTGTACTTACTTACTTTCACGATAATATTACTCACTTATTATATATTTTCTTAGATTTATGTATAAACTGATACATTTTATGTGTCTAATGCAGGAAAATTACAATACACCCGTATATATATATATATACTAAAAATATCGTACAGCACTTTACCATAATAATGAATCACGTGTGAATCGTGATCATGTCACAATTTTATTCACGAGCACATCATTGTTTCAAAGGAGCAGCACACGTCCGCTTGCCATGCAACCGCCTGGCTTTTGGGCGGACATAAGGGAGTAGCCAAGGCGGACGTGAGGACGACAATGCATGCAACCGCCTGGTTGTCATGCGGACAACAGGAGGTACCGAGGCGGACGCAACTAATATTAGTCGCGCGCGACAGTTTTCTTCTTCGCGCGCCGTCTGCAACTTGCCTTCGTCGACTTCGCCCGTCGACTTCGCCTGTCTGCAACTTATCCATCTACTCTTCACATTCTGTCCCCTGGTTAATCAATGAGCAAATCTTTCCACCGCCTCAATCTCACGTGTCTGCAATCATTCTTCCTTTTCCTTCCTTCCTTTCCCTATAAAACACACGTAACTTCACCACATAATCCACATCCACCATCAATTCATCCACGATCCAACTTCACCACAAACCTCACACCATCTCATTTCTCTTCTCCCGTCTTCTCCATTTTATTTATTTTACAGTCCACCAAAACCACCTCTAGCCCTACGTATACAAGATAGCAGAGTGAGCCGAAGTGATTACGGATGATTTCTATTACTCTTGTCTCTGTCTATCTATTTAATATGTTAGGCTAGTTTACATACTCTGGGAATGGTTATTATGTGTTTGTATTAATTATGCATTATTTTTACTGGTTTTAATTATATATAGTTTGTTACGTTTTAAAGGTTATCTCACACCTTTTTAATAAATGTCATGAGTTTATTAAATTGCTTTCCTAAGTCTATTTTGATCAGACCGGTGATAAATAGATAGGTTAATTAAGACGTAAAACTGGAGGAAACTTGTTATGATTTAATAAGTTAGTATTCAGTTGCAAATGTAATTCCTCAATACTCCTCTGCCGTTCGCAGGCTTTTGCTTGAACCTTGATTAGAACCTTGCATTACAGGTGAACGAGTTCTTATGAGGCTATGACTTAGTCCTTAAGATAATTACAGGAACCTTGCCAAATTATTAAACCAGTAGAGATAGCTTAATTATGCAGATTATATTAACCTGACCCAGAGTTCCATTTTATTTATCTGTCAACTTAGTTTATTTTATTCTTTCTTTTTATTTTACAAGTCAATTAATCCCCCCTCTTGTGACACGCTTAGGTACTATTATATGTACATTAGTCCCACGGTTCGACATCCGGTTGCTTACATTTTCACTATACTACTGCGACCGGGATTTGTTTGCAGCCCGACGTTATTTTGGGTTTTAATTTCTTTCTTTTATGTTAATTACGCCTGTTCTAACCACTCACTTTATAACGTCTGCAAAATGGCGCCGTTGCCGGGGACTAGTTTATTCTAGTCCCTAAGCCCCGGATTATTCACTTGTTATATTAGAATATTTTGTCTATATTATTTTGTTTGTTTACTTTAATTATCTTTTATATATTTTGTTTATATTAGTGTGTTTGGTTTGTAATCTGTTGCAGTACGTATCGAAAAAAAAGAGAACAGAGCCCCGTCCGCCTCATTTCCAAGCGGACTCCCAAGCGGACGCTACAACCGCTCCGCTCCCCAGCCACGTCCGCCCCACTACCACGCGGACGTCCATGCGGACACATTCATTCCACCAGCTAAACTCCGCGTTTTGTCTCTGTTCTTCCCAACTGCTCAACCCAACGCCGAAGAAGACACACTCGCGAGTTCACCCACCAAATTTGTTTCTACTTCATTTTATATTTTGTTTTTATTATTATTGTGTTTGTTTTCATTTTATTTTCTAATCTGTTTTAGTAGTACGTTTATATACAAAAAAAACACACAAAAAAAAATCTGTACACGGCAAATGGAAAAAGCATTTGAATATTGGCAGAATTATACTGCTCCGTATGTGAAGGAGCTCATGATTATGAGGATTGTCTCATATTTCAAGAGCAACTCTGGTTAGAAGATCAACCAGACACCTGGAGAAAATCGCTCAACTACTAGAGCAATCAATGAGCGAAACAGTTCAAGAGGTAGAACACCCCACTACAGACGAGCCACTCATAGAAACCCCTCCCTGTCAAATCAATTTCCGCTATTTTCCCTCCTTCTCTATATATACCCAGACAATGAGGATATTTTTATCCTCGAAAAAGAAGAGAAGGAATTGCCATCACCTCCCGCCATATATCCAAACAAAACGCCACTATCACCTTCAAAGAATTAACTTTCTCTGAATGATATCAAAACGGCGTTCTTTCTACAGCCTCACCTACAAGAGGATGATGTTTACATCCTCCAATTTGAGGAAGAAAAGTCATCTCCACCGGGTCTTCTGTTAGAACTACGTTCCCGGCAGTACCTCCTCAAACACCAGATTTTGTGGAGTATTAATTTTCTTATTTTATATGCCGAGGTAACGTTTGTTTTGATCCAGGATAACAGAGCAGGCGTCTAGCCAAAGACGTTAAAGAAGGGCAGCTTCCCGGGAGGCAACCCGGATGAACTTTTATTTTATTTGCTTTTATGCTGTTTTAGTTTTCAGGTTCTCCTTAAATTTTATTTTTGCTAACCTTTTACCCCGTTTTTAGTATGGTTGCTTCTAGTGTCTTATGCAGGTGCCCTTCATGTCTACACTGCAACCAAGCTACGCTACTTGAGGCTGAAGCTCAAGTGTGGGGAACTCCTATAAACGCAAGCAAAAATAATATCAGGGGAGTACCAGTTTCTTTAATTTTGCTTTTATTTAAATAAAACTGCAGAGGAGCGTTTATGTGCTTAAATGTTTAATTGTGACCTTTGTGTTATCTCTATTTTATGTACTTACCGAAAGGTCTTCTGAACCTTCCCTTGTTTTTCTGGTGAACAATGAGGACATTGTTCAATTTAAGTGTGGGGGAGTGTGTCCTTTTCGGTGACATTTTGTGCTTAAATGCTTAATCTCTCTGCTTATCTTGCGTTGTTCAAATTCAATATCATGGACCCTTATTTGTAGGTTGTTCTCTTTAAGAATAAATACTATTGAATTGTAGGATAATGGTACAAATTTTAAATTTTTGATTACTTTTGAGGAGCACTTTATGTGCGGTGTGACAAATAATCGCAAATGGTTGGATTTTATTGCTCAGGGTTTTCTTTCTGTCTTCTCTCTTAGGGATTGCTAAGGGGTACTTTTCTGTTAAAAAAAAAGAGAAAAGAAAAAAATAATAAGGGACTTGCGAGACACCATTGGTAAACAACAAAGAGAGTTGAGTGTTCTTAAATACAAAGGCGTGATGCCTATATTTTCTCATCTCTTATGCAAAAGCGAAACAAATGCATGAATCTATTTTTCCTTTTGTTTTCTCCTCAAAATGCCCATTCTTGAGAGAAGTTGGCCATGGTAAAAGTTCTCAGAGTCATCTAAAAGAAACATTGAAGTACCTTAGATCATACCCCGAAACTCTATATTTTATTTTTACCCTAAGCACACCTATGCCACCAGCAGTTAATTTTTCACACTCCTCAATAAGTTTAAAGATCATGTTTATCCTACCCTTCATAATAATATTTGTTAGTATTGAGCATTCCCTACTTACTTGGGTACGTGATTTTGCTTGAGGACAAGCAAAAAGATAAGTGTGGGGGTGTGATAAGTGTCCAAATGAGCATGATTTATAGGTGTATGTCATATATTATAAAACACTTTTCTTGCTCATTTCTCCACTTTTGTTAGTTTTCCTCTAAATTATGTTTATTTGTACTTACTTACTTTCACGATAATATTACTCACTTATATATTTTCTTAGATTTATGTATAAACTGATACATTTTATGTGTCTAATGCAGGAAAATTACAATACACCCGTATATATATATATATATATACTAAAAATATCGTACAGCACTTTACCATAATAATGAATCACGTGTGAATCGTGATCATGTCACAATTTTATTCACGAGCACATCATTGTTTCAAAAGGAGCAGCACACGTCCGCTTGCCATGCAACCGCCTGGCTTTTGGGCGGACATAAGGGAGTAGCCAAGGCGGACGTGAGGACGACAATGCATGCAACCGCCTGGTTGTCATGCGGACAACAGGGAGGTACCGAGGCGGACACAACTAATATTAGTCGCACGCGACAGTTTTCTTCTTCGCGCGCCTCTGCAACTTGCCTTCGTCGACATCGCCCGTCGACTTCGCCTGTCTGCAACTTATCCATCTACTCTTCACATTCTGTCCCCTGGTTAATCAATGAGCAAATCTTTCCACCGCCTCAATCTCACGTGTCTGCAATCATTCTTCCTTTTCCTTCCTTCCTTTCCCTATATAAACACACGTAACTTCACCACATAATCCACATCCACCATCAATTCATCCACGACCCAACTTCACCACAAACCTCACACCATCTCATTTCTCTTCTCCCGTCTTCTCCATTTTATTTATTTTACAGTCCACCAAAACCACCTCTAGCCCTACGTATACAAAATAGCAGAGTGAGCCGGAGTGATTACGGATGATTTCTATTACTCTTGTCTCTGTCTATCTATTTAATATGTTAGGCTAGTTTACATATACTCTGGGAATGGTTATTATGTGTTTGTATTAATTATGCATTATTTTTACTGGTTTTAATTATATATAGTTTGTTACGTTTTAAAGGTTATCTCGCACCTTTTTAATAAATGTCATGAGTTTATTAAATTGCTTTCCTAAGTCTATTTTGATCAGACCGGTGATAAATAGATAGGTTAATTAAGACGTAAAACTGGAGGAAACTTGTTATGATTTAATAAGTTAGTATTCAGTTGCAAATGTAATTCCTCAATACTCCTCTGCCGTTCGCAGGCTTTTGCTTGAACCTTGATTAGAACCTTGCATTACAGGTGAACGAGTTCTTATGAGGCTATGACTTAGTCCTTAAGATAATTACAGGAACCTTGCCAAATTATTAAACCAGTAGAGATAGCTTAATTATGCAGATTATATTAACCTGACCCAGAGTTCCATTTTATTTATCTGTCAACTTAGTTTATTTTATTCTTTTTTTTATTTTACAAGTCAATTAATCCCCCCTCTTGTGACACGCTTAGGTACTATTATATGTACATTAGTCCCACGGTTCGACATCCGGTTGCTTACATTTTCACTATACTACTGCGACCGGGATTTGTTTGCAGCCCGACGTTATTTTTGGGTTTTAATTTCTTTCTTTTATGTTAATTACGCCTGTTCTAACCACTCACTTTATAACGTCTGCAATTACTATTTAGCCTCCAAAATTTATTTTAATTGTAAACTAACCCCAAAGTGTATTCGGTAATTATTTATTTAATTCTAAACTTACTTTAAACTTAATAAAACATAAAATTACATGGCCTAAAGTACATGGCCTTATTACAACATCTAACTTATAGTATAAATTACATATAAATGCCATAAAAGATATAACCAACTCACGGCTTGTACTTATTCCATCAAGGTATTTTCTAAAATTGTATTTTTGCCACATAAATTATTTCCTTGACTTAATAAGCCATTTAAACACTACATAAACTACCCAACGATGTTATATAACATTTTAATATATAGTTTGGCCATAACATGCCTTGTAAACTCATGGCTTCCATTATTCATACCCAAATAATTTTAAAAATTATATTTTGCCACTTATATTATTTTTCTATGACATTATAAGTCATTTATAAACCAAGTAAGCTAGCCAAATGTTATACAATATTACAGTACATATTTAAGTCATTTTACACCTTATTGATTCTCAGCTTTGTCATATATGTAACATAATGACATAAAAACCTTATAATATACAATAATAGTATACTTACTTGATTAACAAGCTAATAAATCAGCCAAGCTCACTCCAATGCTCACGGCTACATATATATATATGTTTAAGTTAGTTTTTAAACTTTAAACTTACACATGAACTTGATTATGGTATAATTAAGAGGTAATTTACTTACTTTGCTAGGTTTATGCTTGGATTTGTTTTCCACCACTTAGGCAGAATTTTTCCCAAGTTAAACTGCACCATTCGGCCATATATATGCAAGGAAAAATCTAGGTATTAGTCATCTTAACACTAAGAGTAATTAAGGACTTAATCAAGCTTAGTTTAACTTGATTTTACCATGATAATGGTAGGCTTAGGTAGGCTGTTTCTCGCCCGAAATCTGAAGCACAAGGAGGTGTTAAAACACCATTTCAACCAGCACATAAAACCGGTAATGCAAGGTAGAGAAAAGGTTAGGGTTTACCGTGTAAAAATGGCTTTTAAGGAGTTTCTTAACACCAAATGAACTAGCACATCATGGAGTTGGTGTCTCCACAGAAAACACATGTTAAGAAGAAGAGAATAAGCTTAGGAATGAAGAGACAAAAACCGGAAATGGAGAGGAGTGAACATTTACAAGTTAAGACATGATTTTACCTTAGAAATGACTTAGGCTTTATTTCTTCCTGCTCTTGATTTTCCAGCCGTGAAACCCCCTCACTTTGAGTACCAAATCAAGCTGGATGAGAGGATGGAAATGGATATTAAGTTACAGCAATAGGAAGAAGAAGAGAGAGGAAAAAATGGTGATTTTCATGTTTGAAAACCTTACCTATGTCAAGAGGTGTTCTCCTTTGAATATGGCTGATGCTCACGGTTGAAGAGAAGGAAAGGGAGGGCTGCAGCTGAAGAAGACGGCTGGGGAGGAAGTAAGTGAGGAAAGAAATTTAATTTTGCTTTTTAAAGTAAAGTAAGGTCACTTTATGTAATAGTACTAGGATGAGTCATCTTAGATATTTTGGAGTTTTCTTAAGCATGAGGAAAGGCTCTTAGACAGGCGGCAAGGCATGGTCAAAGCCAAAGACCAATTGTTGACCATTAATTAGATTAAGTAATTAAATGTTATAAAGGTACTATTCACACCAAAATCACCCATTTTGATTTTATTTGAAAACTTTGATTTAGACCTTCTAATATGGTGTATAGTGTCACATTTATGTTATTATGAGTGTAATCTAGTCCTTAAAGTGACATAAAATCAATATTTTTGAAGTTACACACAAAAATGTGCTTTAAGGTGTTTTAGTGCACATTTTGTGTTAAAGCTTGTTTTTGAGCTTGGTTTTCCTTGATAATTGTTTTATTACATCTATTACATGATTATTAAACTTAGAAATCCAATTTGGACTTTAATTGAGGTCACAAAACCTTTAAGGTTTCCTAGAGCACATTTTTGCCCTAAGTGACTTTTAAGCATGTTAATGTTTCTTTGATGTTGGAGTGTTGTCCAATAGTTTTATTACGTTCATTTATGCGTTAATATGCTTAGGAATTAATATTGGATCCTAAAGAGTTCATTTGGGCACATATTTGCCCTAAATGGTCAAAGGATGCAATCTTTGCTTTATGTTGACCATTGTTGTTTTTAAATTAGTTGTAAGGCATGTTTAGGCCTTAATTTAATTGATTAGATGTTTAATCAATGTTTAATTAGTTAGGGGTATTTCAGGCTGGAAAATGGTGAAATTGAGAGAAGAAAGGCCAGATTAGTGGCTCAGGGGTTCAACCAAACATATGAGGTGGATTATTCAGAAACTTTCAGCCCTGTGGTAAAGGTAACAACTATCAGGTTGGTGTTAGCTATTGCTATTGCTCAAAATTGGCCTATTGAACAACTAGATGTTGACAATGCCTTTCTTCATGGTCAAATATAGAGGAAGATGTCTTGGTTAAACAACCTAGTGGCTTTATTAACAAGCAGATTCCTCACCATGTTTGTAAGCTAAACAGAGCCTTGTATGGCCTTAAGCAAAGTCCGAGAGCTTGGTTTTCCAGACTAAGTACATACCTGGTTCACATAGGCTTCACCCCCTCACAGTCTGACTCCTCTCTCCTTACCTATCTCTCTGGCCCTAACATTGTCTACATTCTCATTTATGTAGATGATATACTCATCACAGGTTCTTCCCCTACTCTTATTCAGAAACTCACATCTACCCTAGCCACGGAATTTCCCATCAAAAATCTCAGGTCACTTCATTATTTTCTTGGAGTTCAGCTTCACCGTGACTCCTCGGGTTTAATTCTTTCACAATCTCGGTACATTATTGAGTTACTCACACACACAAAGATGATAACAACAAAACCTATTTCTACACCCATGTCTGACTCTATACTTCTGGATAATTCAGATTCCCCCTCCACATACAGATATTACACAATACAGAAGCACGATTGGAAGCCTCCAATATCTGGCCTTCACTAGGCCAGATATCAGTTTTGCCGTCAACAAATTAAGTAAATTCATGCATAACCCGCAAGAAATCCATTGGACAGCCACCAAGAGAGTATTACGTTACCTGAAATCTACAGTCAATTTGGGGCTTTTCTTCTCCTCTTCTCCTATGGGTGCGCTTCGCATCTTTCTGATGCAGATTGGGGGCAGGGTCGCATCTGGATAGGCGCTCCACCTCGGGTTTTCTCATTCTCTTCGGCAACAAGCCCATCTCCTGGAGCTCTAGAAAACAGCGGACCGTCGCTTGAAGCTCTACTGAGGTTGAATTCAAGGCCTTGGTGACCGCGACCTCTGAAGCTCTCTGGATCCAGAAAGTTTTAGTCGAATTGGGAATTTTTCTCAAACAAAAACCAGTCTTGTAATGTGACAATATCGGAGCATCTTACCTTGCTTCGAATCCAGTTTTCCACTCTCGCACCCATCACATTGTAGTAGACTACTTTGTTCGCGAATTGATCAAAAGAGGAGGAATGGAGATTGAATTTTTAGCATCCAGGGAGCAATTAGCCGATGGTTTGACAAAAACCCTAACTAAACAGGGGCGCGATCGATTTCGATTCCAACTCTCTCTCGTCACTTCTTTTTCTCGACTAGTTGGGGGGGGGTAATGGGGTGATAAAATATGAGCCTCGTTTACACATTATATCTTTTTACATTTATAAGCCCAATTGTATTACATTTGTTCACCAGTCCATATTCTTGTATAAATAGGGTACAAACCCTTGTAAATATCCAAGTGATTAATTATACAAGAAGACATTTCATCACTTCACTGTTTCATTTCCTTCTCTTGATCAACTAAGGACCTCATCTCCTTCTAATTGAATTCCTAAAGTAAGGGTGAGTTTTCGGAACTCATTAGTATATTCTTGCACGGTCTGATTTTTTCATCGACAAAGATGATGCCAATGTCTCCATCTCTCTTATAGATATCCCATTGCATAAACTATTGCCGTATCAGCTTGTTAAACTTTCCCCACCCGACTCCTCCTGAGTGTGATTTTAGATAAGTATTCCACCAAGTCATGGCCTGGTGGGTGAGTTTGAATCAGACCAACCCGTTCCCCAAGCCCATATAGAGCGAAGTAAGTCTCTAGCTGATCGATGATGCCGTCGTACTTTGGTAGGTCGAACTTTGCTTCTTTGAATGGTCTTACCTCCTCCTTATTTTTCCGGAAACCTCTTATGGAGTGTATTACACAATTTTGACACCCACAATCATATTGCATTGCTCTCTGTTGTTGGAAAAAATAGAGAGTAAAATTGACGAGATATATTTCACTATGTTGAAATGAGTGAATACAAAGGGTTTAAATAGATAGTAAACTATAATTTCAGATCCTAAAAAGATGGAAACTATCCAAAGTAATGCCAAAAAATGAGGCAACTAATAGACCCACTATCTCCACTAATCCCACTAATACTAACTACTTTAAAACAATAAATAAAACTCATAAATCTAATAAACGTGTAAAACTTTTAATAATTCATTTAACACCACCCCTTGATTCAAAGTTACAAACTCCCAATTGTGATCTGAAGAAATCATGCTTTGCTTGTGGAAGAGCCTTCATGAAAATGTCCGCCGTTGTTGATTTGTGCCACAGAACTTTAGAGATATTTTTCCATCGGCAACCAGCTTCGAATGAAATGATGTTGAACATCTATATGCTTGGTCCGAGCATGAAACACTGGATTTTTAGCCATAGCAATGGCTGACCTGTTATCACAAAACAAATTAGTAGCTTCAGTCTGCTCAAAATGAAAGTCAACTAGAAGTTTTCGCAACCATAGGGTCTGTCGGGCAGCAGCACTGCTGCTACATATTCAGCCTCTGAAGATGATAAAGCCACTGTTTCTTGCTTCTTTGAACTCCATATTACAAACACCATAACCAAAACTGAACACATTACCAGAAGTGCTTCTTCTATCATCTACACAACCAGCCCAATCACTATCAGTGAAGCCATTCAATTTGAAATTCGTAGTTCTAGAATACCATATTCCAAAATCTGCAGTTCCTGCAATATACCACATAATCCTTTTGGCTGCTCCAAAGTGTTGCTTTGTAGGATTATGCATAAATCTAGAAACCATGCTAACTGCAAAAGCAATATCAGGCCTGGTGTGTGTGAGGTAATTCAAACCTCCAACCAGATTCTATATAGTCTTGGATCAGCGTTTTCAGTCCCATCTACATGCTGTAGTTCTCATTAGCATTCATTGGTGTGGCTGCCACTTCACTGTTGCACATATTGAACCTTTCAAAAGATCTTCAGCAATTTTTCTGACTACAAAGATGCCATCATTGACCTGCTTAACTTCAAGACCCAGAAAATATTGCAGCAAGCCAAGGTCAATCATCTCAAAGTGTTCATCATACAAGACTCAAAGTCATCAATTAAACACTAGATGACCCCATATAGATTATATCATCAACATAAAGATAGACCACCAAAAAATCATTACCATTCCGCTTGAGATAGAGTGTAGGCTCATTTTCACTTCTTATAAATCCATTCATCAAAAAGAAGGAATCAATCTTGCTGTACCATGAACGCGGAGCTTGCTTTAGCCCATAAAGAGCCTTTTTCAGCCTTATTTTTTTCTTTAGCAACCAATGCAGCTCCCATAGATTTAGAGACATCAAGAGGAAACATATGATTTGTGTCATTGGAACTCTGACAACAACTTGACCAGATTTCTTATCATGAATCACACAAGCACCATCATCAAATAAGAGTGAATATCCAGAAGCCATAAGCTGCCCCACACTTAACAAATTATGAGCTAGATTAGGCACAAACTGCACATCAGAAAGTGATCTAGTTTTACCTTGTGCAGTTGGAACTTCAACTGTACCTTTCCCATTTACTTGGACTGCCTTGTTATCACCAAGTCGAACCTCACCCTTTTTGCTTTCATCATGATCAGAAAACCAGGATTGACGACCCGTCATGTGGTTGGTGCAAGCGCTGTCTATAAACCAAACATTATCAACAGCGTTTTGGCAGTGGAATATGTCATAAACAGCTTTCCCCTCTTCTTGAAAGTTGCTGATGAAATTGGCCTCCTTCTTCTCATTCTTTTCTCCCCAGCATACAAACTTCTTTGTGGCCCCATTTTTTGCATCTCGACACTGTATTGAACTTTTGTGGTGCTGTTCGCCAGCACGACCACCCCTTGGGTTACCCGGCCCTCGGCCACGGCTTCGATATCCCCCACGGGTTGTAGGTTCCGGTTTGAGAGGATTCTCCTTTCACTTGAAAGGCTTTCTTCGCAGCCTTCTATATTTTTTCCACTGTTTCTGTTCAATCTATCTTCATGGGCTACCAAAGAACTCATTAGTTCATCAAAACAATAATCAGATAGATCTTTTGACTCCTCAATGGCCGCAACAACTAATCATACTTACTCAAACTCCGCAATACTTTGCTGACAATAGTTTCTTCACTTATCACTTCACCAAATGTACGCATTTGATTTGCAACAGCAGATACACGTGATAAATAATCTTGCGCAGCTTCTGTTTCTTTCATAACCAATGTTTCAAATTCACGACACAAGGTCTGTAATTTTACAGTAATTACCTTCTTATCGCCCATGAATTCTTTATGTAGAATATCCCAAGCTTCCTTCGAAGTCGATGCTGCTGCAATTCGAGGAAATAACTCATCATCAAGAGACTGCTGAATGAAGAAGAGTGCCTTGGCGTCTTTCTTCTGACTTTCTCTGACTCGATTCCCCGTCCTTGTTCGTCAAACCGTTCTCAACTAGATCCCACAACTCATGAGACCTGAGTAAAGTTTTCATCTTCAAACTCCAGAGATGGTAGTTTTTGCCTTTGAAAATAGGCAGGTGGGGTTGAGTAGAACCGTTCGCAGACATATTGGTATTATGCGGGAGTATACACGAACATTGCTTCACCACTTTGCACTTCTCTCTCTCTCTCTCTTTTTTTTTTACGTGTTTCACTTCACTCTTTTTTTTTTGTATTGGACCTCACCTGGGAAAATAGAAGTCTGCGGTGACTTTCTATTCTGCTCTTGATACCACTTTGTTGGAAAAAACAGAGAGTAAAATTGACGAGATATATTTCACTATGTTGAAATGAGTGAATACAAAGGGTTTAAATAGATAGTAAACTATAATTTCAGATCCTAAAAAGATGGAAACTATCCAAAGTAATTCCAAAAAATAAGGCAACTAATAGACCCACTACTCCACTAATCCCACTAATACTAACTACTTTAAAACAATAAATAAAACTCATAAATCTTGTAAAACTTTGAATAATTCATTTAACATCTGTTACTCCTTTTGCTCTTTAACTCCTTTGTCAAGCGAGAAATCCTCTTAGCTCTTACTCAAAGTGTATCGATTGTCTTTGACCGGTAAAACTAGAGTGAGTTGGCAAGATCAAAGTTAATGACTAGATAAAAATTTTGATCGACACTAAAGAGCATAAAAACTATAGTATCGCGATCGATCTAGGATAAAACGTTAGCATTAACACTCATATACCTTAGTTCTAAATCATACCATTATAACCCTCCCAATGATTCCTCTAGATAATGATTCGTCTCTAAATCAAAAACAACAAGAGGGAGCCGCACATGAAGAAGATAAACAGAGAGTTACTTATAGACAACCGAAGAATACTTCTGAGCCAGGTTCTTTCGAAATTTTTGAAAAGGATGGATTTGGTGGAATACCAAAGAGAAGCCCAACAATAAGATTTTTTTTTTTTTTGACCAGCCATGCACCTTACTTGTTCACTTTCTGCATCTATCTGCTAGTATTTTTTATGTATTGATATTTTCTGTTTGCCCTGCGAAAGGAATAAAAAGAACGAACGTATCGTATTTATTCTTTTTCTTTTGTCCTTTCTTATTAACATGTAGTATTATTCTCTGTTTCTTTCTCCTTTCTGATTATTTTCCCTTCTCTTTTCCATAACATCGTTAATTCCTTCCATGTTATATTTATTAAGAAGAGGAAATCGCATTTGTTCTTGAATCTCTGCGTATTCTCTCAGCTTGCTCTACTACCTTTTCCTTCACACTGAAAGAGAGACAGAGATAATGTTCCATCCAAAGAAAACCCTCTTAGTTGGTGGAAGCGAAAGTAGGGCGTGCATTCAGGCAGCAGGCGGTTGCAGGGTGATTCTGGGCTCGTACTAACCACCGACCCTAAACCTCGCCTCGTTGGACTGTTGAGCTCCATGAAAGATTTGTCGATGCTGTCACCCAGCTTGGTGGCCCAGATAGTATGTGATTTCTTTTTAATATTATAAACTATTCATAACTATTCTAAACTGACATGTTGGTTTCTTGAAGAAGCTACGCCGAAAGACTATCATGAGAGTTATGGGTTGTCAAGGGTCTCACTTTATCATCTCAAGAGCCATCTCCAGGTTGGATATAGTTTATAGTTTCTTCTTAAATATATCCGATATATATTTAATCGATTTTTGGGTTTCAAATTTGTTAATTATCCATGTTCCTCTGATCTATACAAGTTCATAAACGTACGTTATTCTTATTATTTATACTTGTTGTTGATCTATTAGAAATTCAGGCTTGGGAAGCAGCCACACAAAGAATTCAATGACGGCCATGTGGTTAAGGATGGTAAGAGAGGTGACGTCTCTTTTACTATACTAGGGTTCTTGTTGTGATTCCACCAGCTTTATTATATATACTTGTAGTTCCTGCATGTAAGAAAATATTTAAGATAAGTAAGCTGGGACTATTATATGTTGATTTGTTTTGGTATTGCAGTCTCGACCATGGATCTTCAAAGGAACAAGGCATCTTCATCCGGACTCATGGGGCGTACTATGAATGAGTATGGAAGCTATAAGTTATCATCTTTAATTTCTTTCATCCATAAAGTAGAATATCTATTTTATCTTCCGAAAGAGCTAGCATTTTCTCGGGGTTTTCCTTCAGTTATTGATAACAGGAGAAAATCGTAGATTCTACTCGCTCGCAATGGTTCTAATTCATAATAACAACTATGATCCATTTCATATATATATATATATAAAATAAGATAAAATTATAGACTTGGAAAAATGGAAACAATAAAGGAGAAAAAAAAATAGAGAAATATGAAAAAACAGTAGGACAGAGAAATAGGATTATCAAAGAAACTAGAATTTTCAAAAGAAAAATAGTGAAACTAAACAAAAGAAGAAAACTACAGAATATATGAAATATAGTCCTAATTTGTGCTGTTATATGTTTTTTCAATTTATTACAGTAATGTGCATATCACTGATGCAATTAGGATGCAAATGGAGGTTCAACGGAGACTTCAAGAGCAACTAGAGGTAACTTTAAATCATATCTTTCTATATCTTTTATAGTAAGTCATAATAATGAAAGATTACTTTTTCCTCTTTCTTGTATATTACCTATAATAAGTCATAACAAAATGAAATATACTTATATATAGGTGCAGAGACACCTCCAACTTAGGATCGAGGCACAAGCCAAGTACATGCAGAACATACTGGAGAAAGCATGCCAAACTCTGGCCGGAGAAACAAACGTGGCTTCTTCTCCTCCAACAGGAACAGAAGGGATAGGCACATTTAAGGATCTAAATGTGAATTCAACCATGGACATTCCTCATGATATGGGAGGAATAGGTCCAATGAAGGATTTCATGTCCCCTCTAAACATCTTCCCATCTCTAGAAGACCTCAACATCTATAACACAGGTGGAGGAAGAGATCATCAAACACCAATACATTTTCATCACCACAATCACCGACCACATAACTTTGAAAATTTCATCCCAACTCACAGCAACAGCAATAACAACAATACAATTTCCTTGGGGAAAAAGAGGCCCAACCCATATCATCGTAATGACGCATCCAAAAGTCCTTTGATTTGGTCTGATGATCTTCGACTTCATCAAGATCTCAGCAATCAAGATGACCCCTTCAAAGGAGATCAAATTCAAATAGGAGAAGGAGGAGGATCTGATATTATTGATTCATCAAATTTTGAGTCCACGCCGCTTCTAGGTTGTGATGTAATGAGTGAGAAACAATTTGACAGATTGAGGAAGGTGGAGAGGCCATCTCCTAGAAGGCCTTCACATATGCATGTTGAAAGGATGACGCCCATTACAAGTATTGCCACTCTTGCCCAAGGACAGAATTCTCCATATGTATGAGCAATTACAAGAGTTGTGACAATAATATCACCATGTTTCTGAAATAAGGTTATATATATGCTAAACAAGTTATTAAATAATCATATATTTTTTATCCCCTCGTCATTGGCTTGTTTTTTTAATCAGGGGCTATCAAGTAGCCAATTACAACCGAAAGACGATCAGGTCAGCTAGATCTAGTCTAGCCAAGAGAGATCCGAGCAGCAAGTCTACCAACATTACAAAACTCACAACTCTACCAGTCTACAATCAGTACTACCCAATCCACATTACATCAGGTTTTTATCGTTATTGTCATAAGTGACTGTCCAAAATAAAAAATATTGCTTGGAAGCCAAGTCCAGCGGTATGTCAGACACACATATAACAAGCAAGCACACGCAACAAGCATCAACGGACAACATCAAGGCTACCAAACAAGCAACACTCATGATCGGCATTGGGCCAAGGCCCGACCAGCCTAACCGAACCAACCCTTGTGCCGCAAGCATGACTAAGGGTGGTCTTGAACCGCCCCACGGTAAGTTCCCACATCCTCACACCCCTTAGCCGAAGGCATGGATGTGCGGGCACTCCGCTCAATGAACACCTTCCCTAGTGGAGTAACCCCAGTGCCAAGACACTTTCAATATGGATGCACTAGTGTGGGCTATGCTGTGCACTCACCACCACCCGGAGCATCTCGAACATGTCGGACACAAGTCCTAGCTTAGTGTGTTGCCCCTCGCACTCCCGTACTTGCCCAGGTGCGGAACCAGTCATACTACAAGCACACGCTGGTATAACTTGACATCAGGGACACCAGTAGATAAGGCAAGGCCCCATAGCCGTTGGAGCCCACTACCCCGGCTAGATATAGTGGGACATGTCTTAAGACATGTTCTATACACTCTCGTGTCCAGCCGGGTGCTCTCTAGGCAGTCCGGGGTGACTCACGACCAGTTCACCTAGTCGCGGTGTGGGTTGCATGGGCCTAACACCGCCAAGGAGTCCGAGCGTCTTGACATCCCCATTTGTGGGTATAACGAAGCCATTTAGTCCCTCGGTAACTTGGGTGCTCAGCCAGGACACGGTCGTGTAGCTTGCCTGGGATCAGGTGAAGAAGAGACTAATCATCCCCCTAAAGAGGTTTATGAGCATTACAAGCCACCATGGACACTGGCATGCCCCTTTGTAGCCAAATCACGGATGTGGGCTGGAACACTTCAAAAATTCACTAAAATCATATGCAAGCTCCAATTGCCATGAAACTTTGCCAACATCCCTCATTAATCGAAGGTAACATTCAGCTTTCTTAAGTGCCCAACAAAGTGATCAAAGTGCCTCAAGTTTTGAGCCAACTTCATACTGGTTGCATTAGGGTGCCTGCGGACAGTGCCCACATGAGCACTGCGTGCCTGCGACAGTGCCCATACACCATCACCTTGTAGCATAAGGCACTGGGCGCCTTAGACAATGCCTCTACGCCTGCGACACTACGTTGTTGTGCCCACAAGGCACGCAACAAGGCTTGTGCTACATCAACTGCGCACAACAAGGGTCGTGTGCCCTCTGTAACACCCCTAACTCCTAATCTCGTCTTAACCATGTACTTAACACAATTTGTCTAAACTTAAACTGAATAATGCAGCGAAAATAAATGTAAACACTTTACTAACACGGGTGTTACCGTCGTTACTCACCCATGTGAGTAACTAGGCTTCCAATATGTACATACATCATTCAACAACGCTGTGATGACCAAGAGATAGTCTAATTTAATATACAACCATAAACAAAAGACGTGAGCAATCTAAACTGTATCGCTTATATATACAACATCAGTATATCCAAATCATAATCCAAAGGTACAATCAAAAGGTAGTTTACAACTAACTACCCGATAACCCACACTCCGGCTTGCGTCTTTAGTCACGCACCTGTAATATGTTTGCCATAAAGGCTCAGCACAACCGCTGAATATGCTAATGTGTAACCGTCATGAACCATTAAACTCCTTAAGTTAATTAGTCGAGTTGTCATGTAGTTTATTTACATGCTATTCCATTTTACAGATATATAGAAAAAACTATAAATGTAATAAATAAACATCCAACAGTTCATCCAATATTCACATACACAGTTCCACATAATATTGCACATATAATCTATGCGATAAGCAATGCGTATGATAACGAAATGAGAGTTGTTTTTCTTTGAACGGTTCTCGCTATGCGGCCTTCAAGGCCCTATATATGTTCGTTATCCCGTTAAAGCTTGCACTAATGTTTAGCTATTGTCAATTGATCCATTTTCTTAATTATGTATCATTGACATTCGTCGTGTTAGAAGATAACATGTCCTCAACTTATTACTTACCCCTATTAGATGGCGGGTCACCAAGGGTCGAAGCTGTCCCCAACAGTAGGACATCTGATTCCTTCTTATTCCCTATTATATGGCCGGTTACCAAGGGTCAAAGTCATCCCCAACAGCATGGCATCTGTCCAACAATCAGTCTGATCTATTGGAATATAATATAATGAGTGCACCTGTAACAGTCATCCCCTCTATTGTGATCACAATGCGCAACTAGGATTCCTTGGATTTCCCATAATTACCAACCTTTCACTATAAGATTAAGTTCTCTTAATCTCCTTGCCTAAGGTTCAACCCTAGGTGTTGTAGTGAATAAATCTCAAATGTATACAAGCCTTCTAGGTCTTAGTGTATTTCCTAGAATTTGTCTAGGATATTGTTGAATTCGAATGTGTATTTCTTTGAGAACGGTATTACCGTGATCTACCTAAGGTATCTCTTAGGTTACTTAGGATAATATAATGTATGTCATTATCCTATCATATGTGACAATATCTTTATCACGTCTTATGACCTAATTCAATTTATATTTGGTATTTGCCTCGTTTTGAATAATAAACACACACAATTATTTACACAAGCTATGCGAGCAAATAAATCACATAAACGTAATGAGTATATAGACACACATATCGTCTTATCACATAATTCACACATACATGTCCGAACCCAAGGAAATCCTCAGGAACAATCGGACCACACAATAACATACCGTTCACCGACGGAGAGAAGAGTAGACGTCCTATCCCGATTCTATCCTCTATGTACTCAGCTCTGTAATATATATATATATATATATATATATATATATATAGGCTAAGTATCAATCCACTATAATTCAAACGGTTATTTGAGTAACTACTAATCCCCCCGGTATTTACCCCGTGATTAATCAATCATCGTTACTCGGGTTATTAAGCATATCCGGGATTAGTTATTTAATCCATTCAGTATGTTAGTAACTTACATAGTTGTTTAATTTCAAAAACCATAGGGTTTAATCTCTTTACTTTATTTATCCTCTTTAGATCATAAGTACATATATATTTTTGTATGTATACACACTCATATAGATTATGTTACTATATGGTGCTATTGAAATTAACCTTAGATGTTAATGGCCCTTGGCCTTGAAGGTCTCATTTAGTTTAGTGAGTTGGTCAACTTGACCCTCTTGGTCAACCTAGTTTGAAATACCCATAACTTGTAAATTATGATTAAAACATGTATTAATGATTTATTAAGGCTAAAATATGCCTTAACATTATTGGGTAACAATTCAAGATCATAAACAAGCACAAACATGCTTAAAAATCACTTAAGGCAAAATTATGCTCTAAGAAACCTTAAGGATTGTGTAACCTTGATTAGGGTCCAAGGTGGATTCCTAAGCCTTATAACTAAGTTATTAACATGATAAAACCATTACCAAAGCAAGCCAAACTCTAGAAAGAGTTAAAACACAAAAAGGAGCTCTAAAACTCCTTAAGACACATTTTTATGAAAGTGTTCAAAAGTTGACTTTGGGTGCCTAATTAGCCTTGTATACACCTTAATCAAAATGTATGCTACTTATTATCACATTAGGAAGCCTAATTCAAAGAATTCACAAAAAATCCAAAATATGGCACCAAAATGTGAATAGTACCCAAATAGTGCCAAATTAAGTCTTAATTACCTAGCATGGTCAATGGTCAATGCAAGACCCCCAAAATACCCTAAGTGGGCGGCAATATAAGGGTGGATAACAGCCTGATTAAGCTAGTAAAATATCTCACAAAAGAGATGAGTCATCCTAAGACTATTCATAATATGAATTTTCTTTCCTAAAAAGACAAATCTTGCCTTTCTCTCTCATTCCCTCCTATTCCAGCCGAGTACCTCATTCTCCAAACCTCCATTTCAGTCATTTTTGAGTTCTTGAGCAAGTGTAAGAGAAATCCAACTCCAAGAACATAAGGTAAGCTCTTAAGTCACATTATATACCAGTCTCTTCATCTTTCCATTGCCTATTCAATGAACTAACAATCAACCCACTCCCACCTCTCAATCTAGCTGAGATCATCTTGCAAGAAGGCACACATTTTCAGCTGAAACTCTACCTTTGGAGCAAGGAAAGACAAAATCACATCTTAAGGTAAAAATGTGTTCTAAGCTTCCACCTTCCTTTATATTATTGTAATGGCATATTTCCATGAATCTTTCCACTCATTTTTCTTCCCCTTATCATGATTGAACATCAGCTCCTTCAAATCCTTAAAGAGGTGGCCGAATTCATCATAAAATCATCCTTTAAGGAGTTATTCAAGGGTAAGTTAAACTATACCTTCTCACTTGTTATAATCAGCTTCCTTGGCATGGTTTTTAAGGAGAAATAACTCTATTCATGTCCTCCAAAAATAGGCCGAGAATGACCATGGAAATGCCTTGAAACACCAAGGTAAAACTTGAATCGTTTAAGTTCATTTTCGAGCCTTAAAGTTCCTTATGTTGTCAAGCCTTTCAAAGACCTAATTTATCCTTTCTTTCCATGTAAAAAATCTGTACCAAAATGATCCTTTCAACCTTGGCTTTGATCTTGATCAAGGAGTGGAAATCAAGCCTTACAAGTTCATCTTTGGAGAGTAAGTAAATTACTAAGCCTTAATGACTTTATAATCAAGTCAATGCTTAAGTTTTGAGCTAAAAACTAACATAGGCTCCTTTATAAATTAGGGGCACAAAATATTGGAACTAATTGCCGATTTTGGGAAGCTTAATCAAGTAAGTTAAGGTTAAGTTATGTTTTAAACTTTAAGTTAAATATTGTTGTGTAGTTAATTAAAGATGTGGGTTAATTGGCTAAATGAGCTTATTTGATATATTAATTCACTAAAGTGTTATATGACACATTTGACTAAGTTACCTAGGTGTAACATGACTTATAATGTCATAAAAATGAATTAAAGGGCTAAAAATGTAAATAACAAAAGTTATGGGGTATTGGGTAAAAAACTGACAATGAAATTGTTCTTATGAACGTTTGTTTATGTAATTTTATTTTATAATTGAAGTTTGTAATAAGGCCATGTATTTAGGCCAATTTATTATGTTTTTTAAAGCTTTATTTACATTTTAAGCTAAGCATTTATTTATTATAAGGTTTGGTGAGAAAATAAGTTACTAGCAGCTTAAATAGCAAGTTTTAATCTCCTAGAAATTTTAAGGAATTAATACATACGAATTTATAACATTTAAGTTGGAATTTTATGACATAAATGAGTTTTAAAAGCAAATATAAGCTTAGATAATATTCTGCTATATAAGTGAGGGGTTAAGTGTGATTAAATAAAAATTAAAGGGTTATAAAAGAATATAGCCGAAAGTTGGAGTGAAAAAGGAGTTTAAATGAAATTTGTAAGTTTTTACAAAGTTAAGGGCTAAATGTAAATTCTAGGAAGTTTGGGGGTAAAACCATAAATACTGGAAAGTATTAGTCAAGGCAGTATTATGGAGGTCAACCTTGACCATAGTGTCGGTGTTGACCAAATTGGATGTGTGGAATAACTTAATTATAACTTTAAAGTAAGTTTAGAAGTTAAATGTAAAAGTAATAAAACAATTGGGGTGAAAATGTAATTTTTGAACATTCTGGGGTGAAATTTTGATTAGAACCGACTAGGGTATGTTTGGGATTTTTTGGGAAATTTTGGAGATTTATTTGGAGTTAAATTGATAAGGGTGTATAATATATAGTTTAATGATGACATGTAAAGATTATGTAATAAGTGGGGTCAATTTGTATTAAAGAAAAGTTTGAGAATTGAGAAAATTAATCTGGACATTATGGGTCCTATTCCAACATTTATTAAAAAAAATGGTGGAACCTCAGGTTAATTATAATATAAGAGTGGAAATGTCATATTATATGATATAAGAATATAATTGTAACATTATATAATTGATGTGGTAAGATTGTAATAAATAAAAATAAAAGGGGATGTTGCAAGTTTATAACAGTTAGAAATGAAATTTAGACTATGGTTGACAATGTTATAAATGTTATAACAAGTATAAGATATTAATAATCACTAAGGAGGAAATGGAAATATTATAAGGAATACCATTTTTATAAACGAGTTTTATAATTCATATATATATATATATATAATATGAATATATGGAGTGAGGTAAAATTATATAATATGATTGGGAAATCATATAAGACTAAGAATGGGATATTATAAGTTGGAGAGATACAATTATAAAACATTAGATATAAGGGTCTAGTGTTAAATTGTGAAGTATTAAATAAAGGGTGAATTATTTAGATCAAATGTTATAATATAAATTTGTGCACTTGGATAAACTAACCAAGTCAACCAAGTTGACCAAGGAAGGTCAAGTTGACAACTCACAAATTAAATGAGAGTTTGAAGAGTAACAACATTATAAGGTCAATAATAATATATGGAATAAACTATATTGTTATACTTATGTATATAGATATATATACACATACTAGTATTTATATAATCAAGTATAATAATCTATGGATGAATTATATGGATTATAAGGATCTAATCCCAAGTAGTAAGATAATACTACGAGTTAAGTATGACGTAGATAACGAATGAAATAAACTAATCCCGAACACATTTGAAAACCCGAGCAATCTTAATTAACTAATTAAGGGGGTTAATTATTGGGATTTAGCGTCTATTCGGAAATACCGGATTAAGTTGAGATCTTAGGAATTAACACGTAGTGTTACATATCTATTCCAGATCCTAGAGCTACGAGGAGTACCGGGCGAGTGTCAATCTTCACGCTAGCGTATATTTCGGTGCACAATATGTTAATTGTGTGGTATGAATATCCTGAGGGTTCCTTGGGTTCAGACGTTATTCGTTTAAATTGCTTAAGAGTGATATGTGTGATATACATGAGTTGTATGAATTACTTGCTCAATTGTCAAGCATTTATAATTGTGCGCGAACATCTTTCGGACTTAAGTGATACCAATTATCACTCGATCTAGATACGAGCAAATTAGGAGAAGTCGTTTTACTAAAGTACAACGAATGTTACATTCCTAATTAAACAAAGTAAATACTTAGGAACGAGACTCGGTAATACCGATCTCTAGAGCATTATTCTCAAACATGAATATGACCTAGACGACTTCTAGGGAATTGCATAAGACCTCTACGGCGGCTGTGTTAAAATGAATTCTCCATAACTTAAGAATAAATCTTAGGTAACTAATTAAACTACTTAATCACATGAGAGAAATGGGTATATGATGAGATGGAAAACCCAGTGTAATCTATGAACTAACTGGTTGCGTTTAGTGATCACTAGAGTAGGAAATCCGGATCGGATCCGCTCTTGTGTTATTCCAACGAGCCGGATTTGATCATTGGTGAGAGTGTACTGCCGTTGGTACATGGCTACGGCCTTTTAATGAAGCCTTTATTAGGCAAGAGGAAGTCCCGAGATCCACGGATCTTTGGGCAGAGGACACTGCTGTTAGTGCACACAAGACGACTGTTCATTAAAAGATAAAATACGGGTTGTCCTAACATGACACCCAATTGATGATAAGAGTAGACACGGTAATGAATAACGGGCCTTGAAGGCCGAGTAACGAGTACCGTCCACTGGAAGCAACCTTCGCGTCTTATCGCATTTACTCGTTATCTTTCTTTATGCAAATGAATGCTTGTGAAATTTAGTGTTGTATTGAATGGATTAGTGGGTGTTTACTTACGCAATTTACGACTTTCATTATAAACTGTAAACTGGAACATCATGTAATCAATCTCATGTCAAGATGACTAGATGACCTAAGTGACCTAAAGGGTCTAGGACTACACTTTAGCATATTCGGCATTTTCGTTGAGCCTATATGGCAACATAATACAGGGACATGATCGAGTTATGACGCCAGAATGCGGGACCTCGGGTAGAGGACTTTTGTTTTTGATATCGCACTTTTTAGACTTGGGTTGTATTACTATACTATGGTTGTAAACTTTGGATTCGGTTTAGACGCTCACTGGTTTGCTGTATTCAGATTACGAATTTAGTTATGTATATGTTGATAGTAGAATATCTCGATTCATCACAGCGGTTATCGGTTCAATTATTGTGGTAAGTGATTGCTTCTTTACTCACATGGGTGAGTAATGGCGTGAAGCACCCGAGTGAGAACAATTGTACTTTATTTTCCGCTATGTGCGTTTTACTTATGCTACGAGCGTTAATAATACGAGATTAGAGGGGTGTTACAAAAAGTGGTATCAGAGCGGAGTACCGCTCTGATGATGAGATATTACGATTAAGACAGTGAGCATAGGATTTTGGGGAATAAGGGAAACATTTGTGAGGTATGAGACGTTTTCGTCTTGATGAATCTACATTTTAGTAACACTAAATGCGTGACAATACTAGCCTTAATGGCATTTCAATATCCACTGATTGTTATACGGTAATCTACCGAGTAATGATGTGACATACTGTATTACAGATGTCGAGTACGGGTAGAGGTCGCGGAGCGGGCCGAAGGGGTGGTGGTGGCCCCGCGATTCCAGGCATAGCCGAGACTGGGGTGTTCATAACCGGTTAACCAGCTTTGTCGGTTAGTCAAATTGGATAACCGTAAACGGTTCATCTAGAAGCGATTAACCGGGACCGGTTAACCGCCGGTTTCGGTGCGGTTTTATCAGTTTAACGGTTAACCAAAATCATGTACATTTATGTGTTTTTTCTTATAATTAGTTTACAATGTGCGTTTTTACCGGTTTTTGTATGATATTAAACCGGTTAACCACCGATTTTGATAAGATTTTATTGGTTTTGGTATAATTCTAACCATTAATTATATAATTGTATATTTATTTTTGGTAAATCTAATCATTAACCATATTTTTATACTTATACTCAAAAAAATTAATAAATTAAATGCTTAAACGGTTTTTTCGGTTAACCGGATTCATCAAAATCATTAATGTAGCATAAATATGTTACTATCTCTACCTAGGCAGTGTACCTATCATTTTGCGGGTATAGTGAATGTTTTTGATCGTTTTGTCCTTTGTTGCATCCGTGCTTAACGAGACTCCTTCCGAGGGTCAAAATTTTAGGTATAAACCGAGACACGTACAAAAAGACAGAGGAGGATAAAATACAAAGACCCCAAAAGCTAAAAGACCATAACACGCTCAAGATAATCATGGTCATAGAGGGAAGCCCCCATCTTCGTCTGTATGATAGTGTTAATTGCAAATTTGATGTCACCAACAATTTGGAAGGGGTCTCTAGCTTGATTCACATAGCATGCTTGCACATTTCTATCCAGATGCAGTACACTACGTTAACAATGGTTATTTGTCTCACAAAATCAACTTGCCCCTTTTCCTCACAGTAACGAGAAATCCAACTAATAGAGTTGTGAATGCAACACCGGTTGGTGGGGATCCCTAGCTAGTCACCGATGGTTCACTATATCCTACGTGAAAACCTACAAAAATAAATTGATTGGCCGCTAGTCTCTTGAGCGTTCTCACAGAGCCAACTATGTTAACAAAGACAAATGCCCAAGATTAGAGCTTAACACACGTTTTAAACCAACCTTTACGAGTGAACCATAAAATGAATTTAGCTTTAGGGTAGACCCCGGTTCTTTAATAGTTATTAGAACAGGGGGTTGAAGGAATCACTATAAAAATTGCTCACCTGAGTACGATTGAAGTAGGAAAGAAGGAGAGAGATGGCATCAGGGGTAGAACCGCAAGAGTTGGTCCACCATTCTCTAAAAAGGTGACGGATTTCCTAGCCCAAGGGTCATCCCCTTCCAAAGTAGTGGACCAACTGTAGGAGTCAACCATGAAGACATTATGAATCCTGTTATACCAAAAAAATTTGACCTTAAGGTCAAAGGTAAAATGGTCAAAAGGCATAAGGTCGAGAATGTTTCAAGTGTAAAAAGGGTATTTTTGGGAACTTGTTATTTTATTATGATGGTTTAATATCAAAGTAAATTTGAACTCATATTCATCATAAAGGTATTTTTTCTTAATTTTATGATGATTTTTGTTTTGAAAATTCTGGTTTTAATCCTATTGTAAGCTAACTTCCATCATAAATGCCCAAAACTTTCAAAAATAGAAATAAAGGTTTCCACTTACTATAATAGAATTTCTGCTTGCTTAACAAGTCTACTCATAGTCATAAACTTGGAAAAGTTTGTTTGGAGCCAAAACCCAAACTTTCAGATGGAAAATTCAAGCTTTTTTGAAATTTTCTCTCCTCCAAGAAATACCCAAGACAAATCGAAATCATTTGAACTTTAACACAAGATAGAGGATCATATTTGAAAGAGCATCCTGTTGGATTTCATAATTTAATTTTCTATTTTTTATTTACGAATTATAAAAGGCATCGGATTGCCAGATTTTTATAAAATCACTCATTTATCCAAATGGCATGATTCCAAACCTTAAAATTCATAAAATCTCCTAAATCTGTTGTTAAAATTTTATAGTGAGATTCGACTCATGATTTGGTTTACCAACCGTGGTAAAGTAAGATTCTTTACCGAGATTTACTTTTATCTATTTCCTTGGGTTGTTGCCTACAAAAAATTACACTCCTGAACGACCTAAAAACTCATTAGAAATCATAGGAAGCTATACCAACCTGCCTCCCATGAGATCTGAATTTCTAGATTCGAAACTCTACCAAAATCACACAAAAACACACCCTTTGCTTTTCATTTGAAGTTCCAATCACCAATCCACCAATAAAACACCATCAAAGCGTGAAGAACAACTTATAAGGGGTGCCACCAGAAGCTTAAGATCATTGCTCAATTAGAAGCCAACCGATGAACTAATCAAAGAATCCTGACGAACGTGGGCGAACTCTCATACCTCAAAACAAGTTAGTAACCTCAAATTCTTAAAACCATGACTTCCACACATGCCCAAGGTTAATTCCATGAAAAGTTACGTGGTTAGTGATCGCGCTGATGAACTCTTACCTTTCCCAGTTTAATAGGTTAAAACTTGGTAGCGACTCTTAATAGGTACCAATGAGCTAACTTAGCTTATATTGATTAATTTTTTATAGCATAGTCTTATACTTATGTTAAAAGTTGGACCTAGAACCTGAATAGATCCTAGACGCTTGACCATATAGGATAAGGTTAAAAAAGGGCTCACAGAATGGCGACTTTACTGGGGAATGTAGACAACAAATATTCTCACCCTTCTAGTGGAAAATAATAATGAGACCAGGAATAAAATTTGGTTTTCCCCTGCACTGAAGCAAGCAAAATTTCCTTTTTCAAAATTTTATTTTCGCTTCCTACCCTTGCGACAAGGAGCATGAGCTTCCTTGTCATTTTTTTCTAATTCAGATATAATATCATTTTAGCCGGTTGAGGTTGATGAAGCTCTGGAACTCATCACCATCTAAATCAGCCAATAGTACCACACCATGAATTTGACCGAACTAGGGCCCACCCAATTTGTCTAGAATTTTCCTCGTGGGTTGAGCATATCCTTTCTCAACTCTTTAAAGACCAAATCACCTACTTGGATGTCTCACTCCTTGTCGTGCTTATAGAAAGCTCTAGCCATCCTCTTTTTGTATCCTTGAATGTGATATAAGGCCAGCAAGCATTTCTCATTCATAAGGGCTAAGCTGTCATACGATGTTGTATCCAATTGCTCTCTTCAACCTTTAACTCATTAATCACTCAGTGAGTTCAGATTTCTAGCTCTATTGGTAGCACACACTCTATTCCATTGATCAAGGAGTAAGGAATGGCTCTGGTTGCATTTTTTACGGTAGTTCGATAACCCCATTAAGCATAATGCAATTTGTCGGGCGAATCTCTATAGCTTTCAATCATTTTTGACAAGGCATTTTTGACGGCTTTATTGGTAGCTTCAACTGCTCCGTTGGTTTGAGGCCAGTAGGGAGAAGATCGGTGGTAACGGATATTGTATTTCTCCATGACACGGATGGTATCTTCGTCGAACTGAGGGCCATTGTTGGACACGAACTCTAACGCGATTCCATATCGACATATGATGTCTGGTTCAATGAACTGGGCAACTTGCTTTGATCCGATTTTTGCGAACGATCGGGCCTCTACCCATTTGTTGAAGTAGTCTATCGCCACAAGAATGTAGTGATGCCCATTTGAAGCCTTAGGGTGAATCTCTTCGATGATGTTGATTCCCCATATGGAAAATGGCCAAGGAGCTGCCATTGCTGATAAGGGTATAGGGGGTAGATGTTGCAAATTGCCGTATTTCTGGTTTTGGTAGATTTTTTCACGAACATATGGAAGTCGGCCTCCATTGTTGTCCAATAATATCCTAGCTTGAGGATTTTCAAGGAAAGAGTGCCCTCCGGTATGGGTGGCACATAGTCCCTCATGGACATCCCTAATGATTATGTCGGCCTCTTTTTTAGTCACACTCAGATGTTGATCCCCATTCGGCATCCTCTTGTAAATTCCGTTTCTACGGATCACATACTTATTTGACAGTCTTCTTAATGCTAAAGAGTCAGTAAAGATATTATGGCTCCAATTCACATGCTTGAAGGTCACTTTTCGAAAGCATATGACTAGTGT
>JAIOTZ010001288.1:0-36113 GCA_023374045.1 Limonium bicolor
ACCCCGGTTAGCGCTCGGGGTATGCGAATTTCATATGCAGCGTTAAGCTGAGCCCCTAGGGGCAATTTTTATTTTTCAGGTACACGAAGATGTTACCGTTCGAGAGTAGGACGGGGTCGGTGGGTTGCATGGGTAGTTAGATTTAATTACTTATGTATTGAAAGAGGTGTAAGACCGAATATGTTGTCGGCATCATATATTGTAGACTCGATATAGTAAAGAAGTGAGTTGAGTATTGTATTTGTATTGTGTATTCGGTTGTTCCAGTTCATCAGACCGTTACTGTATGTGGAAATAAGCTTGGTTAGCCATATGGGTGGCTAACGGCGTTGTATCACCCTCTATTGTATTTAGAGTTCCGCTGCGAGTTTATTGGTAATTGTGACAATTTAAGAGGTAATGGCGTGATTAGCAGTTGGGGTGTTACAAAAATGGTATCAGAGCGAAGTATCGCTCTGATGACTGGAAATACCGAGTTTAGGAGATACCGAGTTAGGAATTAGAGACTTAGGGCTAAGGGTTGAGTGGTAGCGTGAGAGATGCGCTAGTTAGGAACTTCCAGTATGATCTGGATACCTACAATACTAGACTCGCCCTCCACAACCCCCGTATTAGAAGCTTGGGAAAAACGCCAGAGAGGGGGAAACCCGATCTGGCGCTTAATTATTATTTCGATATGAACCAGAATCTGTCATACGGTAGATCCCGAGAACCGGAGATCCCGGAGACGGATCCCGCTGGAACGACAATAACCGCACTCAATGGCGAAAGATCGAGACATCCTAATCCAAGGAGACCAGAATTTGTGGTAGCTTGGGGCGACATGCTTAGCAGTCGCGAGAACCTAGCTGGCCGAGCAGCAGCAAGGAGCAAAGCACCAGCCGTGCAACAAGGCGGATTCATGATGAATAACAAAAACCGGGAAACAAGTGCACGAACCGCCATGGTTATGTAATACCACTAACGGCTAGTTGAGAGTAGGTGCACCCACCCTGCCACACCTGAAGAAGTTGAAATACCTAACTGATATATCTTTGACAGCTACAAGCATGATTTCGGGTACATTCGAGTAGGACTACTGCAGTAGTGCCTAAATGACTTGAACCTCGGTAACCACAATAAAGACGTGGGAACGAGCAACGAGGAATCAAGCAGTTAAGGAACTCCGAGAGCGGGAGAAGCACCTAAACGGATGACAATTACGTCAGGAACGCAGCCCTGAGGAGTAGTTATCCAACTAAGGGATCAAGGAAGAGCCGACAAGGCTATCGAAAACAAGTATGAACAATACCGTGCCCGGTATAAGTTAACCCAAAAACCGCCTGTACCACGCACTTGCCACAGCAAGTGGAGTAATAAACGGGACAACTAAGTGGAACTTAACAAGCAATAAGTACTTTACAAAGTAAGAGGAGGGCTAAGGAAGCCAATATAACACCACAAACCCTAAGAATTCTGAAATGAAACCTTGAAAAGGCCTAACGGCCTGATCATTGTATTAAGAACATACCGGTCAGCGAGAAGCTAGACCTGGTAAGAAGTAACCGGCATTTAAGTGCCATGAAGATTCTACTTTCAAGACTCAAATGGTTATTTTCAAACACAAAATTTTCCAAAACCCCCAAATTTTAAAAAACCAGCCAGAGAACCACGGTAAGTTATCATAGGACGATATAAGCGGAGTTGGCAACAGAATACTTCACCTAGGCGTGTGACCGACACTACGGTGTACTAAACGAGACATGGAACGACCGCACTCCGAAGGAGCTTGCGGGCCTGACAGACCAGTATGAGTTAGTCGGGTAAGTGGCAACGTATCAATAAGATACTCCATGTATGTATACAAGTAGAGTACGGAACACGGGAAGTAGCCCACTCCATACTACGGACAAAAGAGCCAATCCAAACCAAGATATTTGGACACCTCGAATGATCGAAGAACACAGAGAAGCTTACTAAGCTAAAGGAATCAAGAATCCAGTAAGATGATGGACCTAAGGATATAGCGTTAAGAAGTGCGAGAAGCACATATTATTAAGTATAGATGTTGGATATGTCTCAGGAAACACCTAATAACTGGAATGAATACCAGTGTAAGCAATATGATGAATGCCATAAATGATCATATCAATGTTTGATAAACGGGATAGTATTCCCACGACATACCTCACTGAGGAGAATAACGACCTGACCAAGAAGTTAAAGGAAAAAGAATCAATGGTCTACCCACTAACAGGACACATTACAACCCTACATGGGATAATTCAATATATTTATAACCGCAAGGCGGAGTACGGAACTGAACGTACTGGATAACCCAAAATTTCAACCCCCCCTGGAGTGGTCTCTAAGGCATACGTGTTACAAAGGGCAAAGTGGTCAAATGCACCAATGCAGGATTTCCAAAGGACATTATCGGGTTTTTCTATTTTCATATGACTTGTTCATTATCTCCAAACACTTCTAAATATCATAGTCATTATGAAAGGTATTTCATGATTTTCTGATAATATTTATTCTGGAAATTTAGCTTTTAATTCATATTATAAGCTAATTTCTTTAATAATTAACACATGAAATAGCCTCAAAATAGAAATTAAAAGGTTTCCAAAATTGAAAAAATTGTCACATGGTTACCATGACTACATACAGTCATAAACCTGAAATTATTTTATTGGGAATCTTATCCCAAAATTTAAAAGAGAAATTCAATCATTTTTGCAATTTTCTCTCTCCTCCGGAAAATACTGAAATCAAAACAAAATGTCATGCAATTTTAACACAAGATAGAGGATGATTTTTAGAGACTAATTCCGTTGGAATTTCGTTATTTCGACTTTCCAATAATTAGTTAGGAATTATGGGAGATTCCATATTGTGCGATTTTATCTAATCGATTATTTATCAAATAATCCGATTCCAACTCTCAAAATTCCTAAAAATCATTCTTACCTTCAGTTAAATTTTCATAATTTTTATCGGCTTGCAACATATTCTAAAAATCAGATTCCCTTAGAGCACAAAATCAGTCTTTAGATAAAGATCTTGCTCTATCAATTTGACCATGCTCTTCTATAAAAGGACCCCCCAAGAACGAACTAGGGCAGAGGAGAACACTTCTAAAGTCAGAAAACAACACGCCACAAACTTTCTCCCCACGTTTTAACACTTCCAAGCCTCAAATCAATACCGAAACACTGCAGAAATCACCCCGAAATCACCAAAAATCATCCTTTCTTCTCCTATTGAACTTCCAAGTACCAAAACACATAAAACCACCACAAAAAGAAGAGAGAAACGTCCTTAAAAGCATAAGAAAAGAAGAAGGAGTCAGAAGCACAATTCGAAGTCAATCCAAAATCGGCATCAACGAGGCACAAAAGATCCCCGTTGTGAAGAGTCTCATCAAATCTGAAGGTTTTATAAAACAGGTTGAAGTCATGTTTTTCTGACTTGTGTTCAACTTAACTACTCTGTGTTAAAATTTGGAGTCGAATTGACTTTTATCGCTTCTGAATTAGCGTTTGTTTCGCTTCTACTCAATAACTTGTTTGCTAAGTTCGTTTTAATTCGAATTCAAATTGTAAACTTTCAATCACAACATGTTTAGAATCTTTCAGGCTACCTACCCATAAAATTTGAGCCAGAAACACCGCCGGGAGCCACCCAAACGCCGCTGTCCGAGGGCGGTTCGCACCCACGGACGCTATGTCCGGGTCCCGGACGCCCTGTCCGAAAGCCGGACGCCCCCGGACGGTGGCGGGATATTTTTATTTTCAAAATTTAGGGTTTTATAAAACATGTCCGGGCCCACGGACGTCCTGTCCGTGGCCCCGGACTTTTCAAAATCTCGTTTATGTTTAAATTTGACTTTACTTGTAATTAAGTTAACTAGGGTCCGTAGGTTCGGACATTAGGTCCGTAGCCACGGACGAAAACAAAACTTGACCTAATTCTGCCTCCGAAACCCTAGTTTAAGTATTTTAATTTCCACTTTAATTTTCTGTCAAAAATGTTAAAAAATAAAAAAAAAACAGAAGCGCGACTTAGGTTAAAAAAGACTCGTAATAAGCCGTAATTAAACTAAGTAGAGGAAAAAAACGACTTCTAGGGGTAATGAAAGTAATTGAACCCTAATTAAGATCGAATATCAAGCCCCGAACCCGAACTCTCCTTTCCTAATTTGATCTAGGTTAAAATTAGGTGGCGACTCTTAATAGGTTCAGTGAGCTAGCTTAGGTTTTAATAACTTTTGTATATGACATAGTTATTAATCTTAGGTTATAAGTGGACCTAAAACCCGGTTAGATCCTAATCAACTTTAATCAACATAGGATAGGGTTGTAAAATCGAGGCTCACAGACTGGCGACTCTGCTGGGGATAAATTCTTAATTTTAAGAAAGAGGGCTAACTCGAAAAATTGTTTATTTTATGGCTTTATTACTTTGTTTGTTTACTTTCGTGCGCACCTAAATTTAGCACCCTTGCATCATGATGAGAGCGAGGGTCCACACAAACCAGTTTCACCCCGGGACCCATCTAGGGTCCCCTGTCAGGGACTCACACCTTTTAGGTGATGTGAATAAGCGGGGGAAAAGAGGGAGGATGTCGTCTAACCACATCCCTTAATACTGGGCTTTAGCCCCAAGCGTTTTCCTGGCAGTGTCCTTACCTAGCCTAGTTGTTTGGTCAGTCAAAGACCCGACCGTAACGCACACCTTCAGGTGATGTGATAAAGTGGGGAAGCCCAAAGAGAATAGCGTGCAAGCCCTATTCCTTTGTGGTGACCTGGGCCCAAGCCCCAAGCACCTCTCCGGATCGATCCATACCCAAATTGATTAAACCGTCAAGTAAGGACATGTTGAATTTGTGTGGGCCCTGTTTGCCTGTATGATCGGCCCACTACCCAGTCTAGAGATTGATAGGAACTTTTCCTACATCAACTCAGCCCAACCCGATATCGCGGCTTAATTGTTTGCGGCCCAAAGGCCCTGCTTGATTTGAATGTGTGAGTTATTTGTTCGGGCTTCGGCCCAAAAGTTTAGATTTAGGTGATTTATCTTTCAGCCCAATTTTAATTATCAATTTAGTTCTAGGCCCATGAAAAACAAATCCACCTAAAGCAACCCATGAAAATCCATCAGGCCTTTCCATTTCAAGGCTCATTCTAGTCTAGGAAGACTTTTCACTCGGGCTTTGACCCAAAATCCTAGACATGGGTATCATCTTTTAGGCCCAATCAGAATTACTTGGCCCAAAATCCAATTCACATCAAGATCATGGTTTAGAAATCATTTTGGCTCATGCGCTTTACTTCTAGCCCAAACACATTCTGGCCCAAGTGCCCAATTCTCAAAACATTCCAGCCCAAGAGCCACGATCTTCAAACATTTCGTCCCAGGAGCCAGTTCACAGCTCATGAATCATTCCGGCCCATGTGCCTCTCTTCCAACACATTTCGGGCCTCAGTGCTTACCCACAATCTTCAAAACATTCCAGCTCATGTGCTTTTCTTGCAGCCCAAACAAGTTTTAACCTACAACTTCTTCACGGTCCAGAATTTTAGAATTTTTTCTGTTTTCCAACAGATAAGCCCGAATCCCAAGTATGGCAGAGGGAGGAAACCCAGTCAGCATGGAGGCCCAGTTTGCAGCCTTAGAGCAGAGGTACAGAGCCGCCTTTGATGCCATGGAGGCTAAGTATGTCACCATCATCGAAGAGCTGAAAAGCAAAATCAATTCCCTTGAGGTTGGTCATCAGGAAAATATTTCAGGAAAGATTGCTGACTCTGGGAACGAGCATGACCACGTCGAAGCTAACTCTATTGGGGCCCAGGGTGCGCGAGGATTCGTAGGGGAAGCCGCCCCAGATCACCAGCTAACTGCAGAACTCGAGAAGGTTCTGAAAAGGATCGAGCGCATGGAAAAGGCTAGCAAGCCGGCTGGTTTTGATTACTCCTCTATGGCATCGTACCCCGAGGTTGATCTCCCCCCAAAGTTGAAGTTGCCCACACTTGCTCTATACAAGGGTTCCTCAGACCCGCAGGTCCATCTGGCGATGTTCGATAGGGAGATGTCCATCCTCAGGTTAAATGACATGCAAAAGGCCAAGGTCTTTGCCCGTTACCTCGATGAAACACCTCAACGTTGGTATTTGACTCAGAGGATGAACACTAAAACCTACGAGGAGGTTTGTGAGGCTTTCTTGCACCATTTCGAGTATGCTAAGAATCTCGAAGTCACCAGGTCCGACCTTGCCAGCACTCGGCAGAGAGACAGTGAATCAATGTCCGACTTCATCAAACGGTGGAGGATGAAGGCCGCTGCTATGCCTACAAAAATGGATGAGCAAGAACAGATTCGAATGATTGTGGACAATATGCAGAGACAATACAATAACGAGCTGAGTTGCACATACTTCCCTAATTTCGACATGCTGATGGGACAGGTAAGAATCATGGAAGAAAAGATTCACAAAGGTGAGCTAAAGCTGGAACAACCCAAAGCCCAGGGTGTGAGTATCGAGACCTTTAAGTCAGGACCGGCCAAAGCAGCTCAAGTTTCATACCAAGTGAGCACCATACAAAAACCTAGTGCTGTAAAGCAGAACATCAAGGCCTCACCCCGATCCAAGAGGTTCTCTGCACCGAGACAGTTTACCGACATTGGCCGGCCTCTCAGTCAAGCACTCGTGAAGCTACAAGAGCTAGACCTACTACAACCTCTCACACCTAGCCCTGGGATCACCCAAGCCGGGGAACATCTCCATCAGTTCTGCCAGTTTCATCAACTACCAGGACATAGTACTGACGACTGCAGAGCATTGAAGCACAAGATTGAGGACCTTATCGAGCAAGGACTCCAGTTTGTCGAGTAGGCTAGTGTCTAGTTGCATTTTGCTTTCTTAATTTTTTTTTTCTATTTTGTAGGGGGTTTATGATATTTCCATTTTAATGAGGCTTAGATGTTCGAATTTCAGTCTCTTGTCTTTTCGATTTACAATCTCAAGAAAATGAAAAAATGTTTGTTCATTTTGCACCTTCAACCAAATCATCTTTCAAAACTAATGTTCATCTTCTGGCAATTGAATAAAATGATTTGTCTTTTTGTTTCCAAAAGGATGAACATGTCCAACCAAATGCCACAGTCCACCCCTAAGCATCCAAACAAACCACATACAAATTGTTGTCATAAACCCTGGACTAATACTAGGGGCAATCTGAGTTTAAAGACCAACCACGATTATTTCTTTTGTTTAATTGTGCGAACGAGTTTCTGAGTGAAAATCTCGCGAGAGTGTCTTGAGTGGAAAAACCATGAGTGATCGAGCATGTCATTTTTACACGACTCTGGTGAGACCACATTCAAAGGTGAGGTAAACGGCATAACTCCGACCGAAGGAGATAATTTGTAAATTTACGTTTAAACCTGTAAAAAGTAACAAAGAACGGATACACAACTATTAGGGATGACGAAGCACCTAGGTACAACACCACACAGCCAAAAAGCTTGTGAACCCTGACATTACACCCTAGGCACCCCGCTGGGCTTTTCATGTATGACCCCTTTTATAACACTACAAGCTCCACAAACAAGCCAACCAATGATGAATAACCGACCCGGTGACCAAAGGAAGCAAGGAGCCCGTCTTTTGAGCAACAACTTCACAAGTCCAAAGAAGCAAAACCGCTACCAGCATGACGAAACGATCCGCAAATGGTCCCAAAGTGACACAGGATCCAAATGAGCTAATATCAAAAATAGCTCTCAAAGTTCAAAGCCGGGAAACACAAGAACCCCGAAGGAAAGGAAATCCAAAGAAAGGCGAACCTGAAAAGCCTCGAAGAAATCCAAAATCGGAAAAAAGAAAGAAGATGCAAGGAACAATCCAAAAGTTCCAAGCCCCAAGTTCATAAGCGAAGCCATCATGAAGCAGCCAAACGACTTCAAGGCAAGGAAGATAAGTCCGAGAGGCGGTGCAAGTTGCAGCTTTGGTCACCCTTAAAGCTCCACATATCCTAAACATTCCGCCATTATCCTATTGTCATCACACCCCATGGCCACGTTATAAGCTCAAAAGACTTCCGACTTAGTAGTTGTGTATCCAATCGAGTGAAAGTAACAGGTTGAACACGTAAATCTAACAAATGTCAAATTCAATGGTTGAGAAGTTATGACCGTAAGTGAGAAACGAGTGCAAACACCAAACACGTCGAGTGTAGGTTAAGAAGCACCACATCAAAACATAATCCTTGACCATGTGAGGGCGAGACTTGTTCGCACGTTTGGCCAAAGAAAATACTGGGGGCAATCGATCGTTCCGATCGATCGCCATGAACTCTAGCTCAGATTGTCTTAAGGGAAAAATACTGGGGGCAATTGTTGGCTCCAACAATTGCTATGACAACACCAATTGGAACCCAAAGCTCAAACATCACCACCATCATCCCACCACAGGCACACACAAGCCCTTACCACCACATCAAGCACCTCAGGTCCACATAAGCCCTTACCTCCACACCTCCACTACACAGGCCCACATAAGCCCTTACCTGCACATCAAACACCACAGGCCCACGTAAGCCCTTACCTTCACATCATACACCATACCCCACCGGCGGCATGTTCATCTCGTAGGAGATAAATTTCAAGTCCGAAGTCTATAGTTAGGAAATGATAATTCACTTCCCTTTTCACTAAACAGAATTTTCTTCAAACACTGCCACGTTTGGCACCTCTTTCAACAATTTCTTGTCTTGAACAACTTTCCTCTAACCACTTCGGTTTCATAAACCTCATCATGGCCACATTTGGCACACTTTCTAGCAATGTCTTGCTTTGGACAATTTTTGATCCTTAACATTGTCATGTTTGGCACATTTTCCAACGATTTCTTGTTTTGGACAAGTTTCCTACATACACTTTGATTGTATTTTGACATGCACATCATCTTTGCCACGTTTACCTTGCATCCGTCCGTACGAAACTCTTATCATAAACCAGAGATACAGATTCTCAGCCGAAGTACAGATTCTTCAGAGATACAGATTCTCACCGATCAGAGATACAGATTCTCACCCCGAAGATACAGATTCTTCAGAGATACAGATTCTCCCCCGAAGATACAGATTCTTCAGAGATACAGATTCTCACCCCGAGATACAGATTCTTCAGAGATACAGATTCTCGCCCCGGAGATACAGATTCTTCAGAGATACAGATTCTCACCCCGAAGATACAGATTCTTCAGAGATACAGATTCTCGCCCCGGAGATACAGATTCTTCAGAGATACAGATTCTCACCACGAAGATATAGATTCTTCAGAGATACAGATTCTCATCCATAGATACAGACTCTTCAGGGATACAGATTCTCACCCGTAGATTCAGATACAGATTCTCACCACGAAGATGCAGATTCTTCACAGATACAAATTCTCACCTGAGTAGAAGAACTCACCCTCAAGTTTGTCATAAGTCTTACCCACTTCCTTAGCACCTGCCACGTTTGGCACTCTCAGTCCTTAACCTTTTACACACACTTCGGAATAGGTTGCGGTCCCTAGATGCACCTAGGTCATACAATTCATCATCACATTAAGCACATTTCACTCATTATAGGTAGTCAACGCCTTAGAATAGCTTGACATCATTTTCATCGTCTAGGTAGTCAACGCCTTAGAATCGCTTGACATTACTTCATCTTATAGGTAGTCAACGCCTTAGAATCGCTTGACATCTTCTCATTCTCACTCATAGGTAGTCGGCGCCTTAGAATAGCTCGACGCAATCTGCATATAGGGCCTTTTAAGATCCAAAATTTTGGGGTATCACTCAGGCATCAACTAGTCTTTTCATCTTCATTACAAAGCCTAGTTGACGGGGGGCAATCTGTTATACCCAAAATTTCAACCCCCCCCTGGAGTGGTCTCTAAGGCATACGTGTTACAAAGGGCAAAGTGGTCAAAATGCACCAATGCAGGATTTCCAAAGGACATTATCGGGGTTTTCTATTTTCATATGACTTGTTCATTATCTCCAAACACTTCTAAATATCATAGTCATTATGAAAGGTATTTCATGATTTTCTGATAATATTTATTCTGGAAATTTAGCTTTTAATTCATATTATAAGCTAATTTCTTTAATAATTAACACATGAAATAGCCTCAAAATAGAAATTAAAAGGTTTCCAAAATTGAAATAAAATTGTCACATGGTTACCATGACTACATACAGTCATAAACCTGAAATTATTTTATTGGGAACCTTATCCCAAAATTTAAAAGAGAAATTCAATCATTTTTGCAATTTTCTCTCTCCTCCGGAAAATACCGAAATCAAAACAAAATGTCATGCAATTTTAACACAAGATAGAGGATGATTTTTAGGACTAATTCCGTTGGAATTTCGTTATTTCGACTTTCCAATAATTAGTTATGAATTATGGGAGATTCCATATTGTGCGATTTTTATCTAATCGATTATTTATCAAAATAATCCGATTCCAACTCTCAAAATTCCTAAAAATCATTCTTTACCTTCAGTTAAATTTTCATAATTTTTATCGGCTTGCAACATATTCTAAAAAATCAGATTCCCTTAGAGCACAAAATCAGTCTTTTAGATAAAGATCTTGCTCTATCAATTTGACCATGCTCTTTCTATAAAAGGACCCCCCAAGAACGAACTAGGGCAGAGGAGAACACTTCTAAAGTCAGAAAACACAGCCACAAACTTTCTCCCCACGTTTTAACACTTCCAAGCCTCAAATCAATACCGAAACACTGCAGAAATCACCCCGAAATCACCAAAAACTCATCCTTTCTTCTCCTATTGAACTTCCAAGTACCAAAAACACATAAAACCACCACAAAAACAGAAGAGAAACGTCCTTAACAGCATAAAGAAGAAGGAGTCAGAAGCACAATTCGAAGTCAATCCAAAATCGGCATCAACGAGGCACCAAAAGATCCCCGTTGTGAAGAGTCTCATCAAATCTGAAGGTAAAACAGGTTGAAGTCATGTTTTTCTGACTTTGTTCAACTTTAACTACTCTGTGTTAAAATTTGGAGTCGAATTGACTTTTTATCGCTTCTGAATTAGCGTTTGTTTTCGCTTCTGCTCAATAACTTGTTTGCTAAGTTTCGTGTTTAATTCGAATTCAAATTGTAAACTTTCAATCACTAACATGTTTAGAATCTTTCAGGCTACCTACCCATAAAATTTGAGCCAGAAACACCGCCGGGAGCCACCCAAACGCCGCTGTCCGAGGGCGGTTCGCACCCACGGACGCTATGTCCGGGGTCCCGGACGCCCTGTCCGAAAGCCGGACGCCCCCGGACGGTGGCGGGATATTTTTATTTTCAAAATTTAGGGTTTTATAAAACATGTCCGGGCCCACGGACGTCCTGTCCGTGGCCCCGGACTTTTCAAAATCTCGTTTATGTTTAAATTTGACTTTACTGTGTAATTAAGTTAACTAGGGTCCGTAGGTTCGGACATTAGGTCCGTAGCCACGGACGAAAACAAAACTTGACCTAATTCTGCCTCCGAAACCCTAGTTTAAGTATTTTAATTTCCACTTTAATTTTCTGTCAAAAAATGTTAAAAAATAAAAAAAACAGAAGCGCGCACTTAGGTTAAAAACGACTCGTAATAAGCCGTAATTAAACTAAGTAGAGGAAAAACGACTTCTAGGGGTAATGAAAGTAATTGAACCCTAATTAAGTCGAATATCAAGCCCCCGAACCCGAACTCTCCTTTCCTAATTTGATCTAGGTTAAAATTAGGTGGCGACTCTTAATAGGTTCCAGTGAGCTAGCTTAGGTTTTAATAATTTTTGTTATATGACATAGTTATTAATCTTAGGTTATAAGTGGACCTAAAACCCGGTTAGATCCTAATCAACTTTAATCAACATAGGATAGGGTTTAAAATCGAGGCTCACACGTACCCATGAGTTCAAGTCAGATGTAATGGCATAACTCAGTAACACCAAGAGCAATCCGTGAAGGGTGCCCGAATCAACAGCAGTTGAACGATATTGTGTTGAGAACACGAGTGTTAAAGCGAACACTCGGGTAGAACCCGAAGGGATCCCACGTAACACGGGATACCTAAATTGCCAGAGGGCATGAAATGATACTAGATACTTAAAGGGCCTTCCATGTACGGAAGCATGACGAAAAACTATATCAAAAAACCTATAGTGTCTCCGAACCATTTAGGGGTATAGGAGAAGAAGAAACTTGTTTAAACAGCCGCGCACAGAGCATGGCTCGAGGCGAGGTGGCTTGAAAGCCGGTAAAAACTAACTACAAATGTAGATTTAAAACATTGCAAACCTATGAACAAAGGCATAAGAGAAATAGTGGAGAATGAACCACTACCTTACAGCGGGAATACCCCTCGATACTATAGGGCCTATGGAGCGGCAATTGCGTGAATCCTCCAAAGAAAGGCTACCACCTAAGTATGTTATGTGAAACCGCTAGAGCGGCGTAGTGATACTTGAGCATGTGTATATTGCCAAGGAGCATATGAACACAAGTAGTATGTAGAAAGGCTTTGATAGCGGTGGAAAGAAACCGAGAGAGTAATCGGTTAAGTAGTAAACACAGTACGTGAGCAATGTGAATTGCAGAGCAAACAATGCGCAAGGAGCGCGGTGAGATTCAAAAGAGTAGCGTATTTGTTGAGCCAAGTGAATGGCAAGCCATAGTGTAAATGGCGAGAACACCTGGGCGGAAGCTAAAGTAGTAGCGGATGCTATGAAAATGAGTAGGAACATGGTACGCAGCAAGCGGCCGTTGTAAGTATAATCAGATAATGATATGAAGCTGATGACAAAATGTGGTAAAGGAGACATTCATTCCTATCTCATGAGAGATTTACTGTCAAGGGTTTACGCTTCTACACTCTGTATGACTGAGTGTTTTGGTATTGCACTTGTGCGGTAATGATCGAGTGAGAGAGCCAGGAATTGAGAGATGTCAACGAAGCCTGTTGAGTGAGAATCTAGAGAGATAACCGTGCGGCCGTTGGCCATAGATGCACGAAGAATGTGGGCTGTAACCCACAGGCCTAGGACCGATGAATGGTAAAGGCAGAGTGGTACGAATGAGGAAGCACTACATTCTTGTACAGAAACGAATAAACAAACATGATTCAGAAGTCATTATTAAATGAGGAAGCGCTACATGCTTAGTAGTAGCTTGACCTCAACCGACAACAAGTCGGGAAAAGTAAGTGAATAATCACGAAGGTATACAGAGTTATACGAAATAGATACCTAGCGAATCTATAACTCATCGAATTTGCATACGGTAAGAGATACCTAGCGACGATTGAGAACCTTTATTCCCAAGACACAAAGGGATAAAAGGGAGTGGATTAATACATTGGGAATACCAATGGGCGAATTAAGCTCTAATTATCAGGTCACGCAGCAAAAGCGAGTGAACCGTAATTCAAAGCTGCCAATGTGAGTAATTGGCTAATCATAAACCCCTTGAAGCCTCAAGGTTAGAACCGAAGCCGGTTATGAGTTAATTAACCGCATTGAAGTTAAGACACTTCATGATGCTCAAATTAGAGAACCAATGTTCAGTGATAACATATGGTCGATTACGCGGGCGTAACCCCTTTTAAGTGGGTAGGGCGAGAAACCGCTTAGAGTATGTTTTACGTAAAGGTGCGTAAACTACTATGTGCATAGCACAAAAGAAATTGTTTTGATGATTGGAACTTATGTTACATAAACATATGTACCCGTTCATTGTGTAATTATGATTATTGTGCATGAGAGATGCAAGTAATGAGCATATAATATTTATGAAAAGAGGAGTAGAAAGACTCCTGGGGAATGAGAATCCCTATAGTATATGTCTAGTGATATTAGACATGAGATATTATGAGTATGAATTGGTATGAAACCGGTGTGTAACCTAGTAGGAAGTAAGTTTCCCTAGGTAAGTTTATTCGAGAATGAGTGATGGAGTGAGTTCCATCCTTTGGAGTTGTATGTTGCATGTTTTTAAATTGAGTAACAAATTGAGGAAATGAGGCCATGAGTTGCTTAGGTAAAGTAAGCAAAGAAATAGATAATGACGGATGACCTAAGTTCTAGGAATTTGAGATAAATTTAAAATGGAATGTTTTGTGAATATGACTAGAAAGAGTAAAAGATAGAAAACGAAAATGTTTGACTATCTGATTGTTTGAAATTGACGTGGGAGGTGGAACTTGATCTGCTAGCGATCAAGGGAAACCGAACACAAATTGGGGTGGAAGGATAGTTCAACACTGATGCTGATCACATCAGGGTTGGATGATTCTTGAAGCTCCCTATAAGTGGTCACAAGTAATCACGCTAAGAAAGATACAGCTACCATAAATTTGATTTGGAGTTGTGTGATGTTTTAAAAGAATTTTCAAACAGGTTTTGAAAAAGGATCTTCTTCAAGTATGAAGATGGAAACGAAAACTGGTTTTGAAACCGCTATCACCCGTCGATGGCTGAGCCTTAAGTCTTTATGATCGGTAGAACGGTGGGCGTGAATTAGTTTCGAAACCATTTCACCGTACGTGCGGTGGTCCTAAGTGACCGGTTGGGCGGTGACAGTGAGTGATTTTTCCAAAGGCAGCGGGACGGGGAGAGTACCCTGAGACGTTCCTGTGTTGAGTGAGTCAACCAGAGTGCCTGAGGATATGTATATGTGTAATGTTTTGATCAGAACCGAAGGGACCGTGGGCCAGAGAGAGTAAGTGCCCATTTGTCATGAAACGGCCGTGAACCAGAAAGAGTAAGTGTTCAACGTGACCGGTACCTGAGGGATCAGTAGTATATTACTCAATATGGATTCGAGGACTGTAGTGCCTTCTTGTCTTCGGACCGATTCCATAGAGAGAGTAAAGGAGTATTTTTGATTGCTAACATGCAGTGATATGTGCGTGGTATGTGTAGTGTGAAATGAGACTGACTTGTGGAGTCTGTAAGGTTATACATGTATTATAACCTTGGCATAGCGTGCCCATGAGAGTAACGATATAAGATTCACCAACTTTGAGGACAAAGTTCCTAAGGGGGGTAGATTTTAATACCCCGGATCTAAAAATCGTGATTAAATTACTCTAATATGATTGTTAAAGGCCTAATGGTGCCTAAAGAGTACTGGTAAGGGAAATAAAACCAAAAGAAAAGAGAAAACGCTTGAAAAGTGAAAAACGTTAAAACGCGCATTAAATAAGTATAAGAGATATATGATCTCGTTAGGGTCCGAGATGGATTCCTAAGGCTTATTTAGGCCTAATTAGTATACTGGAGTGATTCCCGAAGAAAACGGATCCAAATAATGGATTAAAACACTAACGGAGTTTTAAAGCATGTTTTTCGAGAAAACCCGAAAACGTGACTTTAAGTGGTCGAACGGACCCGTAAAAATTATAGTTGATTAAATAACTATAAATAAGTATTAATGGAAGCTTAATAACCATTAAAAATAAAGAAACGAGAAAATCTGAAAAACGGGCCCGGTTAGTGAATAGTGCCAAACGGGTAAAATAACGAGCGTTTTCTGTCAGAAACCGAAAACGCTCCAGCTTACTATATGGTGGGGTATATGGTGGGGGCTGATTTTTATGAGTCTTGTGACTCCCCTCTCACACATAACTAGTTAACTAATATAATATGTCAAAAGCATAAAGTAAATCGTAAAAGTGGAAAAGGTAAACATAACTCACTTTTCCTCTTCTCTCTCCTCATTCTTTCCATTCCCCACCGTGATACTCCCCCTCTCTTTCCTATCTTTCCTCTCTTCTTCCCCCTTGAACGATTTGAGCTGCAACAAGGGGACTCCCATGGCTTCTTCATTTTCTTCCTCTTGCCCAGGCCTTATTAAGGCTCCAAATGAGGAAATAATCACATATTTGAACTCCTCTAATCAAGCTCCACACTTCCCTCTTTCCAAAATTCGAAAAGGATGAATTCCATTTTGATGGGTGTTGGCCATTTGAAGAGAAAAGCACACCACTTTGAAGCTTGAGTCTTCCTCTTTCTATCAAGGTAAAAATATTCAAGGAAAACCCTTTTTTTCTCCATTTTCCCACCTTGGCCGAATTTGGGCTCTCTTGATGAATAGTTTTTCTTCCTTGTTTGAGCTATTCTCCAAGCTTTAAATGGTGGTTGAAGTTCCTCCTAAGATTCAAGTGTGAGAACCATTCAAGAATTTCTAAAGGTAAAACCTAACTTGGTGCTTTAAGCATCTTTGTGAATTCTAGATTAATTGATAAGGCTAAGAGAGTTCCTTAGTGCTTACTTTCCAATTTGAATGTGGCTAGAGAAATGGGCAAATGAATTGCCTTGGCCGATTTTGAATGAAGGGAAGAGGAGAAGTGGAGAAGAGTAATAAAAGGAAACTTAAGAGAATTCAAGGTAAGAAACCAACCTAATGTATATTCTATATGTATTAGAATTTGGGATGGGTTAATAAAATGAATGAACCCCACTTGAGTTGTGGTGATAATGTGCTTGCATAGAAATAATGCAAGTGAGGAAACATTTGTGTACTTATTGTTTGATTTAAGAGCAATGCATTTTGTGAATTATGTATTATGTTGAATTTGGAGAATTTGATGAGTATTGGTGGTTTATTTATGTGCTGATAGAACCCTTGTGGTTTGGCTAGTTTTAGGATGAATTAAATGAAGAAAAGAGTTTTGGGCAATGTTAGAGAAGTAGCCAAGTTATGGCAAAATTGGTGTAGAAACCTAAGTGGATTAAGTGTTGGTTTGAATGGAGAATAACCTAGGAGTGGCTAGGTGTGTATGGAGATTGATTTGGCTTAGAAAACCACCTTGGGGATGCTTGCTTAAGGATAGAAGAGATATGCAAAATCTGTAGCAAAAGAGATGGTTTAAGTGCCTTAGGAGTTTTAGAAAAACAATGAGAATTTAAGGTTTAAGATTGAGACATGAACCTTGGCATGAGAAGTGCATTATCTTGGAGTGCTAGGAATGGCATCATTGTGTGGAGTATTGAATGGTAAGAGACAATACCAAAATCTGTTACATAGTTAGAAGATCAAGAGAACTAGTTATGATATAAAAGTGATTTTGAGTAAGAATTTGGGTAAGGGTTTAACCCATGACTTGATGAGGTTTAGAGCATGTTTAAAGGTGACTAAACATGTGGAAAACTTGTGGAAAGATTAGGGAAATATTCAGGGTGGTTTAAGGATTGATTAGGGGCTGACAAATAAGGTATGTTGTAGATTTTAGTAGGGTCCGGAACCTAGTCCAGGACCATGTTCCGGACCACCCCCTAAAATACCACCGAGAGTTTTTCAGTTTGATAGGTCCGGGACTTAAGTCCCTGCCCATGTCCCGGACCACCCCTTAAATAATAGCCGAGGATAGAAGTCTGCACCTGGTCCGAGACTAGAGATATGGACAAGGTTCCGGACCATATTGAAATTCATGCCGAGAGTTCGAGTGCAGGTGTGGTCCGGGACTTAAGTGATGTATATGGTCCCGGACCACTTCAAAAATAAGGCCGAGAGTTAAGACCAGCATTTTTCCGGGACCTAAGGTAGGGACCAAGTCCCGGACCACCCCCAGAATTCTACAGGGAGTGTTTTAAAGGGTTTAAATGATGGGGGTTTGAATGTTAATGATGTTATAAGATGTTAAGGCCTTGTTTGGTGACATGTAAAGGCCCTAGGAAGTGTAAGAAAGTGTTAGAAGTGATTGAGAAGTGAGAACTCAAATTAACAAGAGTAAAACCGTGATAACGGGATAACGGGGTAAGTACGGGAGTAGCATTTTATTATGTACCGTATGAGCCTAGCATTAACAATAATGTTTGAAACATTACCAGAGAATCGTGCGTGACCCGAGCATGGTGAGATGACACGGCAAAAGTAAAAACCCCAGTGAAAGGTATGATTTTCTCACACTCCGCGTGCTAACCGAGTTACGTTGATTTGTGTGTTTGTGTGCCGGCCTAATTAAGGCTAAAGCATGAAAATAATCCCCTGTTTGATTTTGTATGTCTTGTTGTATGTTGAATGAGCTAACATACTTGTATGCCGGTGTAGTCTATCATATAGTAAAGACCAACTCATAGTGAGTAACGTTTAGCTAGAGACCCATAGATTGGGCCGATGCTTATGATAAAGAGAACGTACAAACACACAAACTATCCGTTAAAGTATAACGATAACGCAAACATATGAACTCCCTAGAATGTGAGGAGAATTACGGGTTGAGTAAATACTCGATAACGGTTAGAAAACCATATTGAAACAATCACAAAACAAATGAGAGTGGAAGATAAGTAAACCTCCTTCAAGGATTAAAGATAGTTCAAAGATGAGAACTAGTAAAGAAGGTAAAAGATACCTAAGGGATTAGTAGCTCCCTTGAGACATGGTCGACCTCCTATATGAGGATTTTACCCTGTAATACTCCGTATTTTTCGTTTTTCAGATTTCATGACACAACATCTCGGTTAATGTTATTAATTAAAGTTATGTTATGTAGTGCTTTGTTTTACTGATGGGCTGATGGGACGTCGGAGTCTTTAAGTTAAAAGGCGAGGGACAAGGTGGTCTTATCCCCTCTCTTTTATTTTGGTAAGCTTCTTTAAGTTATTGATTGGGCAGTTTTTCTTATTTTCCAATCACGATCAGTTCTCAAGTCCCGCTCATCCTCTCGACAGTTTTTACGCTCTCTTCTTGTCTTCCCCATTGGTGTTCTTCTGAATTCCTGGTGCGTTGCTGGTGCGTTTGGGATCGAATTCCGGTTCTGTGTGTTCCACTTCCTCTACTGTGATTCAGGTTTGGTTTCCCTTTCGATTTTGGTGGGGTTCGCTTCTGTTTTGAGAGAGAGACATTTTTCTGATTGTTGGATGGTTTGCTGGCTGAATTCAGTGTCGTTTGGTGCATCTCCTCTACGGCGTTCTGTTCGCTGAGTTGCTAGGGACGTCCGGTCGGATTCTACGCTTCGAATTCATGTAAGTGGGGGATGGAATCGGGGTAGTTTGCTCACCCTCGGGGACTGCTTTTAATATCTGTTTTTCGTATCTGATTTCGTGTGTTGCTGCAGACGTTGTAAAGTGAGTGGTTAAACTGGTGTAAAATAAAAGAAAAGAAATTAAAACTCAAAATAAACGTCGGGCTGCAAACAAAATCCCGGTCGTGGTAGTATAGTAAAAATGTAAGCGACCGGATGTCGAACCGTGGGACTAATGTGCATATTATAGTACCTAAGCATGTCACAAAAAGGGGGGATTAATTAACTTGTATTATAAATAAAAAGGAAAGATAAAATAAACTAAGTTAACAGATAAACTAAACGGGACTCTGGTTCACGTTAATATAATATCTGCTCTTTCATGCTAGGTCTACTGGTTTAATTATAATTGTTTGGCAAGATCTTGTTTTTATTCTTAAGGACTAAATCATAGCCTCATAAGAACTAGTTCCAGTTGTGCAAGGTCCGATGAAAACTCAAGCACCCACTGGTGGACGGCATAGGAGTATGAGGATTTTATTCTTGCATCTGAAAATACTAACTTATTAAATCATAATAAGCTTTCTCTAGATTTACGGCTTAATTAACCTATCTATTTATCACCTGGTCTGATCAAAATAGACTTAGTAAAGCAATTTAATAAACTCATGACATTTATTAAAAAGATGCGAGAAAACCTTTAAGCGTAACAAACTTCATTAAAATTAAAACCAGTAAAACATATTGCTTAATTAATACAGATACATAATAATTATTCCTAGAGCATACGTAAACTAGCCTAACATATTAAATAGTTTGATCTTCTATTTAAATACGTGAGACTAGAGGTGAGAATAATGAGATGTAAAGAAAACAAATGGAGAAGCGGGAGATTAGAAATGAAATGAACGAGTGAGTGAAAGTGTAGTGGTACGAAGATGGAATGATGGTGTGAATTGGAACTCCAGGAGGAACCACGGACGGAACCTCTGGAAGGACCCTGGAGAAGGTAAATAGAGCGTGGTATTTATAGAGGAAGAAGAAGAGGCAGAGTTGCAGCTCACTGATTGAGCTCGTTGATTGCAGCCTCATTGATTGCAGGGGACAGAAACAAACGCGTGAGTGATTTCAGGTAGGCGGTGGGCGGAGTAGATGGATAAGGTAGAAACAAGTCGACGGGCGAAGTCGACGAGCGAAGAAGATAACCCGTTACGTTAATTTCCAGATCTGTAATTTACACATGTCCGCATGGTGTCCGCTTGTTCTTTAGGCGGTTACGTAGGCGGTTTCATGGGCTGCATGTAGTCACGTCCGCCATGCTTCTGGCGGTTGCAAGGGCGGTCTCCACCTTCATGTCCGCCTTGCTTTAGGCGGTAGTAGAGGCGGACACATGCAATCTCTCGCGCACTCTTGTTCCTCTTCTTGTCCGCCCATTACAAGGCGGTTGTAGAGGCGGTTGCATGGGTGTTGTCCGCCTAACCCTAGGCGGTTGCAGGGGCGGACACACCACTGCACCTGCCTTACGTGTGACCTTGTTTTAATCCCTATAAATACATGTGTGTATTAGGTATTTTTCCTACATATTAACACATAAAATACATCAGTTAATATAACAACATAATTATAGGAAAAACCCTAGATAAGTGAGAAACATTACTAAAAATGCTACAATTAATAAGGTGATTAAACCCTAATAAGTCTATATGTTTTGCACTTATCAGTTGCTTGTGCGATTCTCCGCGGTTTGTGTTGTTAATTGATTGGATAAACCCCCGAGGGTACTGATTTACCATTCTGTGATTTTTGTGTGAGTTTGGTATGTTTTGGGATGATCTTCTGCGCGTTTGTTCTTTCTGGAATTCGACAGTTTTGCGCTGTCTGAACTTCTGTCCGAACATGCAAGTTCGGACAGTTCATTGGGCGCGTTTTGTTTTTTAGGATTTTGAAGTGTCCGAACGTCGGTCCGAACTTGTAAGTTCGGACCCGACGCGAGGATGATTTTCGTGTGAGTTTCGACATCTGTCCGAACATGCAAGGTCGGACGCAAGTTCGGACATGATGGGAGTTTTGGTTTCTGACTTTCGACTTACGTCCGAACTTCGAAGGTCGGACGTAAGTTCGGACATCGACGTTTTCTCAACCTTTGATTCTCGGCCTCTGTCCGAACTTGCAAGGTCGGACGCAAGTTCGGACATGCCACTGTTTTGAGCATAACTTCTCTGTTTTAGCTCCGTTTTGAGTTCCGTTTGCGGGGTTAGATTCCCCTATCTGTGTACAAGCTTCTTATGCTGTTTATATGCATTTTTTATGCACTTAAGATCTGTTTTGTGAGCTTTTGGTTTTGGGACCTAGTTACTTTGCTTCCGAGCCTTGGATAGTCGGGTCGAGCTGTCCCATAGCATGCTGCGCAGGAATTCCTTCTGTTTATACTCCTTAGGGTCTCCCTTAGGACGTTATTTGACCGACGGGTCTGTTAGCTGTCTCTACGGCTTCTGTTGTGGGATCTTCGGATCCATAGGACCTTACGTGAGTCCTTCTGTTGTGTTAGCTTGTTTCTAGTGTCCCACTCTTCTGTATCCGTTTCTGAAAGTCCGACTATGATTTGAAGTGACGTTCTGCTCTGCTTCTGTTTTGTGCTTCCTTTCTGTCTAGTTATATTGACTCCGCCTTCTTCTCTGTTTATAAACTATTCTTCTACTTCTGTTTTGAGTGGGCTTCCTTGAGGAAGTCTTCTGCTTGCTGGGCTGTTTAGCTCACCCCTTTACTTTGTTGCAGATTGAGCTCGTGGGATCTTCTCTCTCTTGTCCCTTGCTGGAGCTTCGTTTGTTTAAGTTTTGTTGACTTTGTTTATTTTGCGCGTTGGACGCTTTAGAGTTTGTGTAGCCTTCGGGCCTCTCTTTGTATTTGACTTATAAGTATTTAGATCTTGTAAACTCTTTTGGTATTTATACAAGTTTGCTGTTTGGTTTGGGATTCGTTTTGCTTAGAGCCTTGCGACGTTAGGTAGTAGACTCGCGGCGTGTAACGGCCCTAACTCCTAGGCCGGTTTTGGGCTCGTTACATTTAGTGGTATCAGAGCCAGGTTGCTCGTTCTTTGGTGTTTGTGGGGTTTGTCTGCATGCGTGGGTGTCTGAAAGGTCTACTGTTTGATTCTTGATGGTTTCTGATAATTTTTGTGTTGTATCTTCAGTATGCCTCCCCGACGTTCAGGACGTGGTGCAGCTTCAGGCGATGCTCCCAAGGGGACATTGCAGAGATTGTACAGCAGGTGGTGACCCAGGTGTTGCAGACCGTAGGGGCCACTGCTGGCCAGGCGACAGGCCGGTAACGCGGGGGGCAGCAACGTGAAGGTGCTTCAGGAGTTCCTGAAGCTGAAGCCGCCTTCCTTTGAATCTAGTGGCGACCCACAGGAAGCGAGCCACTGGATCACTGCGATAGAGGATTTGCTGAGGGTCATGGGATGTGAGGAGGATCAGAAAGTTGGTTTCGCCACGTTCATGTTTCAGAGTGAGGCGAAGGAGTTGTGGAAGTCGGTTGAAGGGAAGTACCCCCACCCATGGACGTGGGAGCAGTTCAGGGGCTGCTTCAATCAGCAGTTCTATCCCGATGTCTTCAGGGATCAGAAGATAGTTGAGTATGAGAGGCTTCGTTAGACGAAGGAGATGTCTGTGGATGAGTATGTGCGGAAGTTCATTTCCATTTCTAAGTTTGTGCCAGAGCCAGATGACAACCGGAAGGCTAGGAAGTTTGAAGCTGGTCTGAGGGGCGACATTCGAGCTGCTGTGGCACCTTTCCGCCACAAGACCTTCAGGGATGTGGCCGATGTGGCGTTGGTGGTGGAGTCTGAGTTGCAGGCAAGGCAGCGTTATGAGAAGAAGGACCAGAGGCCCGATAAGGGCAAGGAGCAGAAGAGAAAGGCACATGTGGAGGAGCCTGTGAGGCGAGACCAGACTTCTTCTCAGAAGAAGTTCAGAGGAGACCGGGGATCTTCGTCATCTGCGTCGCCTGCTGTGTGAAGTGTGCAGAGTGTGATCGTTTCCATCCTGGGCGTGAGTGCTACAGGAAGTCCGGAGCGTGCTTCAAGTGTGGTTCACTGGATCACCGCATTGCCCAGTGTCCACAGGCTAGAGGTGGAGGTGGCAGTGGCGGTTCTGAGGGCCGAGGTGCTGGTTCAGGGTCCGGGCAGAAGGCTGATCAGAAGAAGCCCCAGACCCAGGCACGGGTGTATGCGCTAGCTGGTGAGCAAGACCGTGACTCAGACAGAGAGTGTCAGGTATTCTACAGATCTCTTCTCAGCCAGTTTTCTGCTTGTTTGATTCAGGAGCTACCCACTCCTTTGTGTCTGCTGATTTAGTGGGTAGTCTCGGGTTGTCTGCTGTGCGATGTGATGTGGATCTGTGTATTTCTAGCCCGCTGAGTGGTGTACCTGCTTGTGTGCTTAGTTTTGTGTGCAAGTCTGTTCCTTTAGTGATCATGGATAGGAATTTGCATGCTGATTTGATCCCTATGAGTATGTCCTGCTTCGATGTGATTTTGGGCATGGACTGGCTAGCAGAGCACCATGCCCATATAGATTGTGCAGCTAGGAGGGTTGTGTTTGATAGACCGGGTGAGACCCGTTTTGCATTTGTGGGGAACTCCATTCCTTGTGCTCTTGTGTTGGTGTCTGCTATGCAGGCAGTCCGTTCCTTGAGGAAGGGCTGCCAGGGTTTTCTCTGCTTTGTACCTGAGGTTAAGGAGGGATCCCGGTTGGAGGATATCCCCATTGTGCGTGAGTTTCCTGAGGTGTTCCAGGACGATGTGCCAGGGCTACCGCCTGATCGTGAGGTGGAGTTTTCTATCGAGTTAGCGCCAGGGACTCAGCCTATCTCTAAGGCGCCCTATCGCATGAGTCCGGCAGAGCTTAAGGAGCTGAAGGTGCAGCTGCAGGATCTTTTGGATAAGGGCTTCATTCGCCCTAGTGTGTCTCCATGGGGAGCACCTGTGTTGTTTGTGAAGAAGAAGGATGGCTCCTTCAGATTGTGTATTGACTACAGGGAATTGAATAAGGTTACCATCAAGAATCGGTATCCTCTTCCCCGCATTGATGACCTCTTCGACCAGTTAGCAGGGGCGACAGTCTTCTTGAAGATCGACTTGCGTTCTGGATATCATCAACTGAAGATTAAGGCCGAGGATGTGCCTAAGTCTGCATTTAGGACCCGATATGGGCATTATGAGTTCTTGGTCATGCCTTTTGGTTTGACCAATGCCCCATCATTCTTCATGGATATGATGAACAGAGTCTTCAAACCTTTCTTGGATTCTTTCGTAATTGTGTTTATTGACGATATCTTGGTGTACTCCAAGAGTGCTGAGGAGCATGAGGAGCATCTGAGGATGGTTCTACAGACGTTGAAGGAGAAGGAGTTGTATGCTAAGTTGAAGAAGTGTGAGTTCTGGTTGGATAGAGTGGTGTTCCTTGGCCACGTGGTTTCGAAGGATGGCATTTCAGTGGACCCGGAGAAGATTAAGGCGGATATGGAGTGGGCGAATGTAACACCCCGGTTAAACCCAGAATCTACGACCCTTTTTTTTTGACATACTGATATATATAATGCAGCAGAAGTTTACAAAAGTACAAACCGGGGGCTACTGTCACATCTACTACCTACTAGCAGATGCACATGCTACAAACTTCCACTACACTCCAACTTACTACCAACCTACGATAGCAATCTCCACAAGCTTCATTAAAACAACAACCATCTTCGCCACTTACACCTTATACAACAACCCCTTCCCTGCTAACTCCTACGCCAGCTACTATGTCACTATTTACAACCAAAATATAAAGGGGTATCAAAAAGGGTTACTACCACATCGTCCCTAATTTTCTCCTGAGTATTCTATGATAGTTTCAGCTACTGGAGTTGTGACTTGACTACTCCCAAACTCCGCATGCCTATAGCCACGAACACTTTGAATCCACTCTTCGTAGGTGACTTCCGTTATCCCAGGCCCCAACTCCTTGCAATAAGTGTAATAAGCACATACATATAATATATCCTGCCTAGTGTCCTCATGCCACATTATTTCACCAAAGAATTCATCCTGCAACCATAAATCCATATACACACAAAGGGGTTGCAATAAAGTCAGTGAAACTGAGTAACTCCCACCACAACTTGTAAAATACATTTTATCTTGTCAAAACTTTAAGCATTAATTAAGCATAACAGCAAGGATAACAGAATTATCACAACCAAGGTCAGTATACACCACAGAAACCAAACCCTTTATCATAGCTCTTTTCCATAGGTCCTCGGGCAATCGGTCTTTCGACATAGAGCACTGTGACTCTCAACCCCTCGGATAATATTCACCACCTCACCCCATGTCCTTAAGTGTGCACACCCTCCAAAGGTCATTCGCCCATAGAGTAGATCATGATGGCTTAGCTCCAATTCATTGGTAGGAGCAATAAATAAACTCCAATACAATGTTAGGAGTAATATTCCATAAACACTTCACCAATTGGTTAGGCACTTCCTTGCCCCTTCCTTTACCTCAGAATTATTTAAATACAAGTTATAATATCACAACAGGTAAGTATAACCAGCCAAACATTCATTGAGCGGAAACAATACAATAACAGCATCTTCAGTTAATCACTGTAACAATTTATGCACGTTTGTATACTCAAGCAAGATCACCAAATTTAATCAACCAACTCAAGGAAGCAAAAGTTTAACCCATATAAGTACTACCACACTTTTCCTTAACAACTAACCCAGGGATTCAACCGTCTTTTCCTTACCTTTGTGGACACTAAACACACATTATCACATCCTAAATAATCAACGAATAAATCATTGGACAGAACCAACTCAACCGTACATATATCATTAACAACAAACATACTATGTAATTGTTTAATACCGCATGGCCAAACTATTTGTACGCTTCCATATATTCATCCTAGTATACGTCGGCTCACAATCTAAATATTAATATATAATGGGTTCCATGTTATCTCAACCTCTTGCTAAGAATATATAATAATTAAATAGCTACATGGCTAATATACTCTAAATCGACCAACTACATAAGTACGTACAACTCATATACTCAAAATATCTTAGTTGATCCAAGACTATCCTAAAATTTATCGTAAAGCATTTACTCATATAATATCTGTAGTTGATACAGTACATGCGTAGATTATAGGTTGTACAAGCTCATACCACACACTAAGTTAATTACCGGTACCTATACGCACAAGATCAAAAGGAAACCGAGCGACGGTCTATTCCCTTTCTCTTAACAGTTTATTATAAGGAAGCCGTGTTACCAAATTAATTTAATAGATCATCTAACCTTATATATCTTATATTAAATTCAGTTACCTCTAGAACATACAAAAAAATCAGATCGTAACAACCTCACCCCAAGCTGTCGGCCACAACAAGAAACACGTAGCAATTTTCCTTTCCATTCCTAACATGTTCTAGCTTACCTATCTCGTATCCTTCACCTAGCCACTAATTACACCAGATATATAGGTGAGTTTAGCCTCTAAAAATCATCAAGAACTCAGCCTAACCCCAAGAAAATCTAGCCAGGACAAATAGCCTTAAAACCAAGGAAATGTAGAAACTAAAAATCTGATTTGCTCTTTTGTTGTACATGGAAGTTACCTGGTTTCCTCTTGCCATTTCTTGTTAATTTTCTCTAGGAAGTTACAGCTAAAGATCCCACCTTCTTCCTCTCTGATTTCCTCAGCCCCTGGTCTAGCTTCCCTCCCCAAGCTTGCGCACGACAGCAGCGGTACAGCAGCAACCAAAGAACGTTTTTTTTTTCCTCCTGTCTTCTTTCAGTGTTGTTTTACTACTAACTTAATTCTCTCTTTTAATGCAGGAACTTATGAGTGAGAGAGCAGGAGGGTGGCTTACGTGAGTGAAAAGAATTCAGTAAGTGAGTTGATATATATAGAGCAGAGGAAATGATTACTTAACAGATCAGCTAATGAAAACATGACAAGTAGTACGTATAGTTCTCCAATTCTATTGGCTCTCCCTTGCTGATTGTATTAAGTAGTGACACGAACACCCCCCTTAACAAGCCAAGGGAAATCGATGGTTTAAGCTGGAGATAAGGTTAGAAGTGTAATCATCACAAAAAGACAAAGATAATTAAGAAACCTTACATGTCACCATAGTAGATTATCATTGCTGAATTCTTTTTTTTTCACATGTACGTAACTTCCAACTACTACCCCACCAACACAATCGGTTTGGCTAGGCTATTCACAAGAGTATAATAATATTATTACTACCCATATAAGACAAAATTGTTAATTAACCTTCTATTTAACGTGTGACAAAACAAAAATACATGTTGGAACATGTAATAACTCACGGTAATATATGGACTGGTTTTGGCCGATTCTTTTTTTTTCCTACGGAAGGTAGCATGATTACTATAATGTCTAGAAGTCCTATAAATACATCTATATGGTCCTAACACTCAGGGTCACAACAAAATCCCAATGTACAGTTGACTCCAAGTAAATAATAAATAAATCGATTCACAGTAAATTCATGCTCATTCACAGCAACTGGAAACTTGTACATGTAATTCACAGTAAGTAACGACAAAAGGTGTGTCATTAGGGCTATGGCTTTATCGGGTGTTTCATTCTCCCCTCCTTAAATATAGCTTCGTCCCCGAAGCTCCTTAACCTTAAATGATTCAGCAACATCACAAAAACTCAACTGAACCAATGACAACTGTTATCCAGCTATAAATGATTCTGTAGTTCACATGGGATAATACCCTAACGTCTACATGCAGGATGATAAATCATACCAACCATATGACAACAAACAGTCGATCTCATGGAATCAAGCATCTAGTCTACTAGTTCATGTCTTATTCAAACTATAACTCGTCATTTCAACCCCAATTTACCTCACGCTCTCCCCCCTTAAAAAAAAAGTTTCCCCCGAAACTTTATGACTAACCTTAGCCAAATAGTGTGGGTGGTGTGTCCTCATTTTATCCTCCAACTCCCAGGTAGCTTCTTGGATCCCATGATGATTCCACAACACTTTTACCAACTGTACTGATTTTCCCCTGGTTTCTCTTGTTTTACGGTCAAGTATCTTGATTGGCTGCTCGACATAAGATAAGTTGGGTTCTAACTCAACCTCATCTGGTTGAAGCACATGAGTCTCATCTGGAATGTACTTCTTTAACTGTGAGACATGAAAAACATTATGTACTTGTTCCAGCTCCATAGGTAATGCCAATCTGTAGGCCAACTTACCTATTCTCTCCAATACATCATAAGGCCCAATATACTTAGGAGCTAGTTTGCCTTTCTTACCAAATCGTATGACACTTCTGGCTGGTGATACCTTTAAAAACACCTTGTCTCCTTCCTGGAATTCCACTGGTCTTCTATGTAAGTCTGCATATGATTTTTGTCTACTTTGTGCGGCTTTCATTCTCTGTTGTATATTCTTGACTTGCTGACTGACTCATTTCCTCTGTTAATTGTGGTCCAACCATCGTTGTTTCCCCCGAATCAGTCCAGCACAGTGGGGTACGACACTTTCTTCCATACAATGCTTCGTATGGCGCCATCCTTATGCTTGCGTGGTAGCTGTTGTTGTAGGAAAATTCAATCAAATGAAGTGTGTCAATCCAGGACCCCTGATAATCCATCGCACATGCTCTCATCATATCTTCCAATGTCTGGATGGTTCTCTCAGTTTGACCATCTGTTTGTGGATGGTAAGCGGTACTAAGGTTTAGTTTAGTACCCATGTTCTTTTGAAATTCTTGCCAGAATCTGGAAATAAATCTTGAATCTCTGTCAGAAATGATTTCCGATGGTACTCCGTGATACTTCACGACATTCTTGACATAGGCATTAACTAATTGCTCCATTGTCCACGTCTTCTTCATTGGTATGAATCTGGCGGTCTTAGTTAATCTATCAACAATCACCCATATCTGATCCATTCCTCCTCTTGTAACTGGCAACCCACTTATAAAATCCATAGATATAGAGTCCCACTTCCAACTTGGTATACCTAAGGGTTGTAACATACCTGGCGTTTTCTTGTGCTCAAATTTAACTTTCTGGCATGTCAAACATTTTGCCACATGTTCTGCTATATCTTTCTTCATGCCTGGCCACCAATAAAACCTCTTGATGTCTTTATATAATTTATCCCCTCCTGGGTGAATAGAATACCCAGAGTTATGAGCTTCTTCCATTATCCTTGTCTTGACATCCGTCCCTTGTTTGGCACACACCACCTGCCCCGAAACCTCAAGCTTCCATCTTCGTGTATGAAAAAGTCTGGCGCTTCCCCTTTCACTACTTTTCCACTTATCTTTGCCAGCTTATCATCTTGCAGCTGATGTTCTAAGATCTCTCTATGGATATCAGAAGATATACTTATACTATACAACTTAATTTCTTTATCCACTACACCTTGCTCCACTACCTCTAGTTGTAATCTTTTAATGTCTTTCACCAGTTCGTCATGTAAAATCCAGTTGGTTCTTCTTCCGTGTGGCTCCTCTTACGACTCAGTGCGTCCGCCACAACATTTGCCTTGCCCTCGTGGTACATGATTTCCAAATCGTAATCCTTGATAAGCTCCAGCCATCTCCTTTGTCTCATGTTTAATTCTTTTTGCGTAAAAATGTACTTCAAACTCTTATGATCTGTATATATCTTGCAGGAAGTACCATATAGATAGTGTCTCCAAATTTTTAATGCGAAAACAATAGCAGCAAGCTCCAAGTCATGGGTAGGGTACCTCGCTTCATATTCCTTCAGCTGTCTGGAGGCATAAGCAATTACATTGCCATGCTGCATTAAAACACACCCTAAACCGTATTTGGATGCATCCTGTATACCTCAAATCCCTCTGTGCCTCGGGTAGCACAAGTACTGGCGCAGACGTCAGCCTTTCCTTTAACCGTTGGAAAGCTTCCTCACACTTTTCATCCCATCGGAATGGTACCACCTTCTTCATCAAGTTCGTAAGCGGTCGAGCAATTTTTGCAAAATCCTTGACAAACTTCCTATAGTACCCTGCTAGTCCTAGAAAACTACGTACCTCCCTAACAGTGGTAGGTCTTGGCCAATCCTTACCGCTTGTATCTTAGCCGGATCCACTGAAATACCATCCTTAGTAACAACATGACCAAGGAATGATACTTGCTCCAACCAAAACTCACATTTTGTCAGTTTGGCATACAGTTTCTTTTCCCGCAGAGTTTGTAAGACTTGACGTAATGATCTTCATGTTCCTCCTTGCTCTTTGAATATACTAGTATGTCATCGATGAAAACCACCACAAACTTATCCAAAAATGAACTGAAAACTCGATTCATCAAGTCCATGAATACGGCTGGTGCGTTGGTCAACCCAAATGGCATAACTGTAAATTCGTAGTGGCCATACCTCGTGCGAAACGCTGTTTTTGGTATATCCTTGTCTGCCACTTCAACTGATGATATCCCGACCGTAAATCAATTTTTGAGAACACCTTTGCCCCCTGAAGCTGATCAAACAAGTCATCGATTCTTGGCAGTGGATACTTGTTCTTGATCGTAACATTGTTCAGCTCCCGATAGTCGATACAGAGACGCATACTTCCATCTTTCTTTTAACAAACAGTACTGGAGCTCCCCATGGTGATACACTTGGTCGAATATATCCCTTGTTAAGCAGTTCTCCTAACTGCTCTTTCAGTTCCTGTAGTTCACTTGGTGCCATCCTATATGGATGTTTGGAGATTGGAGCTGTCCCCGGGACCAAATCAATTGTGAATTCAACTTCTCGGTCTGGTGGCATGCCCGGAATCTCCTCTGGAAAGACGTCAGGAAAATCCCTCACCACTGGTAGACTTTCGGTTCCTAAGCTTGTCTTCTGTGCCGTTACAGCATAAGCATCCTCGTCTGCACATAGCATAAGTATGTCCGATCTCCCCTCCTAATATCCTTCCATAACCTCGTGGATGAAACCAACCTTACTCACCTTTAACTCCCTCACTTTTATGTGACACTCTTTTCCCCCTTTTTCCCATTATGCTCACCTTTCCCTTTTCACAATCTATCCGCCCTTTGTTTTTACTCAACCAATCCATCCCTAAGATTATATCGAAATCTTTTAATCCAAATACCACCACATCTTTCAAACTCACTACCCCCAATAACCATCTTTACTCCCTCGATCTTTTTATCACATCTAACTATCTTTCCCGTTGGTGTAGAGACATTAAATTCTATGCTAGCATTTGGTGCAATTCCTACCTTTTTCACAAATTCCGAGGATATAAAGGAGCATGAAGCACCAGAATCAAACAATATTTTAGCATTGGTTCCATAAACTGAAAAGGTACCTGTTATGACTTTTCCCTCCTGTTCTGCTTCAGTCTTGCTTATAACGTTGATATGACCTCGATTGTTATATCCTCCTCCTTGGGTTCCTCCAATATGGCCTTGTTTTTCCCTTGAGTAACCCCCTGTGCATTGGTGTTGTTCCTTGAACTTTGGTAGCCACTCCTCTGCCCTCCGGCTTGATTGTTATCGCCTCTGTTGTAGTTCTGGTTCCCGGGCTTGATTCCATGCTCACTATATCCTCCTCTACCTTCTTTGTTTCTCCTACATTCATAGGCTCTATGACCTAAAATTCCACAGTTATAGCATCTTACTGGCTTCCCTTCGCAGTCCACTCCTGGATGATTCCTAGAGCACTGCTTACAGAAATAATATCTGGCCTTCTTACTTGGATCATTCATACCGGCCCCTTGCCTTGGGTTGTTTGGTTTAATCCAAGGTTTCCTACCTCCTCTGATTTCCTTCATACTTCCCTCTTCTCTCCAGCTTTCACCTTCCCGGTTTGACTCAAATTTCCTCTTCTGCCCCGACTGTGCCTCCTTTCTCCTTTGCTGCACACGATAAAGGTTCGAAGCTTTCTCATACGCTTCTTGTAGGGTATGAATCGGTATTATACTTAGGGCTTCCTGTAATCCCCAGTTCAAGCCTCCAATGAACGTTGCACCCTTGCAGCTTCGTCAGGCACCAGATTTGATGCAAACCTTGCCAGTTCCACAAATCTAGAGTGGTACGTCTTCACATCATCTGACAGTTGCTTCAATCCCAAAAACTCATGATATTTCTGCATTCGAACATGCTCTGGATAAAATCTCCTCCTCATAGCTTCCTTTAGTGCATTCCATCCAAAATTAGATTGTTCTGTCATCTTATCTTTTTCCGCACACCACCACAGATCAGCTTCTCCTCTGAAGTAGTACACTGCCCCGTTGACCCTCTTGTCTTCAGGACATTCCACTACATCAAATATTTTATCGAACTCCCGAATCCAGTCCTCAAGGATTACGGGGTCTTCAACCCCAGAAAAGTTACTTGGTCTCATCGCGGAAATTTGTTTGGTGACATCCTTGTGATCCCCAGCTCTTTCCTCTTGCTTTTCTATGATCCTACCCATGCTGAGGGCTAGGTTCCTTAGGGTTTCAAGCTGGCTCCTTTCTGTTTCCCTTCCTGAATTCGAATGCTCACCATTCTACACACATATATATATTAGTCATGCAGTCACATGTAGTCAATCATTAAGCATTCAGTCAAGCATTCACACACAAGCTTTGCACCCAAGCACCCAGACATTAATCCACTACCTATCCTATAACCTATGGCTCTGATACCAAACTGTAACACCCCGGTTAAACCCAGAATCTACGACCTTTTTTTTACATACTGATATATATAATGCAGCAGAAGTTTACAAAAGTACAAACCGGGGGCTACTGTCACATCTACTACCTACTAGCAGATGCACATGCTACAAACTTCCACTACACTCCAACTTACCACCAACCTACGATAGCAGTCTCCACAAGCTTCATTAAAACAACAACCATCTTCGCCACTTACACCTTATACAACAACCCCTTCCCTGCTAACTCCTACGCAGCTACTATGTCACTATTTACAACCAAAATATAAAGGGGTATCAAAAAGGGTTACGCTACACATCGTCCCTAATTTTCTCCTGAGTATTCTATGATAGTTTCAGCTACGTGAGTTGTGACTTGACTACTCCCAAACTCCGCATGCCTATAGCCACGAACACTTTGAATCCACTCTTCGTAGGTGACTTCCGTTATCCCAGGCCCCAACTCCTTGCAATAAGTGTAATAAGCACATACATATAATATATCCTGCCTAGTGTCCTCATGCCACATTATTTCACCAAAGAATTCATCCTGCAACCATAAATCCATATATACACACAAAGGGGTTGCAATAAAGTCAGTGAAACTGAGTAACTCCCACCACAACTTGTAAAATACATTTTATCTTGTCAAAACTTTAAGCATTAATTAAGCATAACAGCAAGGATAACAGAATTAACACAACCAAGGTCAGTATACACCACAGAAACCAAACCCTTTATCATAGCTCTTTTCCATAGGTCCTCGGGCAATCGGTCTTTCGACATAGAGCACTGTGACTCTCAACCCCTCGGATAATATTCACCACCTCACCCCATGTCCTTAAGTGTGCACACCCTCCAAAGGTCATTCGCCCATAGAGTAGATCATGATGGCTTAGCTCCAATTCATTGGTAGGAGCAATAAATAAACTCCAATACAATGTTAGGAGTAATATTCCATAAACACTTCACCAATTGGTTAGGCACTTCCTTGCCCCTTCCTTTACCTCAGAATTATTTAAATACAAGTTATAATATCACAACAGGTAAGTATAACCAGCCAAACATTCATTGAGCGGAAACAATACAATAACAGCATCTTCAGTTAATCACTGTAACAATTTATGCACGTTTGTATACTCAAGCAAGATCACCAAATTTAATCAACCAACTCAAGGAAGCAAAAGTTTAACCCATATAAGTACTACCACACTTTTCCTTAACAACTAACCCAGGGATTCAACCGTCTTTTCCTTACCTTTGTGGACACTAAACACACATTATCACATCCTAAATAATCAACGAATAAATCATTGGACAGAACCAACTCAACCGTACATATATCATTAACAACAAACATACTATGTAATTGTTTAATACCGCATGGCCAAACTATTTGTACGCTTCCATATATTCATCCTAGTATACGTCGGCTCACAATCTAAATATTAATATATAATGGGTTCCATGTTATCTCAACCTCTTGCTAAGAATATTAATAATTAAATAGCTACATGGCTAATATACTCTAAATCGACCAACTACATAAGTACGTACAACTCATATACTCAAAATATCTTAGTTGATCCAAGACTATCCTAAAATTTATCGTAAAGCATTTACTCATATAATATCTGTAGTTGATACAGTACATGCGTAGATTATAGGTTGTACAAGCTCATACCACACACTAAGTTAATTACCGGTACCTATACGCACAAGATCAAAAGGAAACCGAGCGACGGTCTATTCCCTTTCTCTTAACAGTTTATTATAAGGAAGCCGTGTTACCAAATTAATTTAATAGATCATCTAACCTTATATATCTTATATTAAATTCAGTTACCTCTAGAACATACAAAAAAATCAGATCGTAACAACCTCACCCCAAGCTGTCGGCCACAACAAGAAACACGTAGCAATTTTCCTTTCCATTCCTAACATGTTCTAGCTTACCTATCTCGTATCCTTCACCTAGCCACTAATTACACCAGATATATAGGTGAGTTTAGCCTCTAAAAATCATCAAGAACTCAGCCTAACAACCCAAGAAAATCTAGCCAGGACAAATAGCCTTAAAACCAAGGAAATGTAGAAACTAAAAATCTGATTTGCTCTTTTGTTGTACATGGAAGTTACCTGGTTTCCTCTTGCCATTTCTTGTTAATTTTCTCTAGGAAGTTACAGCTAAAGATCCCACCTTCTTCCTCTCTGATTTCCTCAGCCCCTGGTCTAGCTTCCCTCCCCAAGCTTGCGCACGACAGCAGCGGTACAGCAGCAACCAAAGAACGTTTTTTTTTCTCCTGTCTTCTTTCAGTGTTGTTTTACTACTAACTTAATTCTCTCTTTTAATGCAGGAACTTATGAGTGAGAGAGGAGGGTGGCTTACGTGAGTGAAAAGAATTCAGTAAGTGAGTTGATATATATAGAGCAGAGGAAATGATTACTTAACAGATCAGCTAATGAAAACATGACAAGTAGTACGTATAGTTCTCCAATTCTATTGGCTCTCCCTTGCTGATTGTATTAAGTAGTGACACGAACACCCCCCTTAACAAGCCAAGGGAAATCGATGGTTTAAGCTGGAGATAAGGTTAGAAGTGTAATCATCACAAAAAGACAAAGATAATTAAGAAACCTTACATGTCACCATAGTAGATTATCATTGCTGAATTCTTTTTTTTTTCACATGTACGTAACTTCCAACTACTACCCCAACACAATCGGTTTGGCTAGGCTATTCACAAGAGTATAATAATATTATTACTACCCATATAAGACAAAATTGTTAATTAACCTTCTATTTAACGTGTGACAAAACAAAAACATGTTGGAACATGTAATAACTCACGGTAATATATGGACTGGTTTTGGCCGATTCTTTTTTTTTTCCTACGGAAGGTAGCATGATTACTATAATGTCTAGAAGTCCTATAAATACATCTATATGGTCCTAACACTCAGGGTCACAACAAAATCCCAATGTACAGTTGACTCCAAGTAAATAATAAATAAATCGATTCACAGTAAATTCATGCTCATTCACAGCAACTGGAAACTTGTACATGTAATTCACAGTAAGTAACGACAAAAGGTGTGTCATTAGGCTATGGCTTTATCGGGTGTTTCAGCGAAGCCCACTAGTGTGTTTGAGGTGCGCAGTTTTCTGGGATTGGCTGGGTATTATAGGAAGTTCGTGGAGGGCTTTTCTAAGATCATATCCCCCTTGACTCGTCTTCTAAGGAAGGATGTCAAGTTTGAGTGGAGCAAGGCGTGTCAACAGAGTTTCCAGGAGCTGAAGAAGAGGTTTGACTTCGGCTCCGATTTTGACATTGCCTTCTGGGACAAGGGCTT
>JAIOTZ010001289.1:0-36080 GCA_023374045.1 Limonium bicolor
GGGACACGCTTGGATTCAAACCGGACAAGCTGGGATCGCACTATTGGAACGTCTTTCATACCCATTCACCAGAGAGGGATGGCATCGTGGGGACCCGTCTCCATTTCTTCACCAATTCATCACCGACAGACCACTATCACTTCGCATATCACCCATCGACCATCTTCTCCTCCTTCACCACCGACGCCCGACCATCGATTCATCACCACCATCGCCTCACTATCGTCTTCATTCCATCACCCACCCACCACCATCCATCGCTAACCACCGCCACCACACCCACCAACACCGCACATCATCTCCGACTCCATCGACACACAACTATCACCATCGACGTCTCCATCACTCCATCTCTACGCCATCATCTTCACGACATCTCCTTCACTCACCATCGCCACCACTGTTTCACCGTAACCACTTCATGCACGCCATCGCCATCGACCACCCCGTAACCACTTCATTCACGCCATTCACCCATCGACCACACTCACCCCACTCTCGCCCTCGTCTCACCACTTGCCACCATCGTTATCACCACCGGATCATCTTCGTCATCATCACATGTCACCTAACACCTATCCGAGACCACTACTTCCATCGACAACCTTCTTCACCGTCTTTTCCAGTATTCAAACATCTCCCGCTATCTTCACCGGAGCGCTTCATTCACCTGTTCCCTGCTTGTTCTTGGTCTTTTGACAACGAGAAACAGACCCATCTTCACCACCACCGTTGGCGCGAGCAAGGCAGAGGAGTAGATTGCAAAAGAAATAACAGAGTAGACTGGTACGAGAAATAGCGGGGCGAGTCGGGAAGGAGAACTGAGCGAGCTGACGTGGGAGAGCCGGTTCGGGCAGAGGCAAAACAAAAACATTGAACCGGACCGGTCTGGACAAATATAAAGGGTTTAATAAACTAACTCATTATATTTGTTACATGTCATTTGTTTCTTATTGCAGTCTTAGTTATTACATAACATTTGATATTGGTTTTAACGTTTGCCTTTATTGAATTTATATTTTTACTGGTTTAGTTAATATATAGATTGTTACAATTAATGTGCTTATGCTGCAATAATTCTGATCGTTTTATTGCATTATCTTTCTAAATCTATTTGATCCGATCAAGTGAAAAATAGATAGGTTCGATTATTTGTAAAGTTGTGGAAAACTTGTTTTCATCGGACAAGTTAATACTTCATCTGCATAAATATTATCTCTTAAACTTATTTTGTTTACATGTGTTTTGCTGGTCCAAAAAAAAGTCATAGCATGTTCTGGTAAACAAATTCGTCAGAGTTATTATTTTTGCCAATCTATGAACCAGAAGAAATAACATAATTAACCAAACTGCAATGACCGGAACCCGGAGTCCCGCTCAATCATATCATCTATCATTTTAATTTATCTGTTATTTTATTTATCTGCATTTTATCAGTTTCATTTACAATTCAGTAAAACCCCCCTTTTGTGACACGCTTAGGAATTAGACATTTTCGCTTAAGTCCCACGGTTCGATTACCTGGTTGCTCCAATTTTACTATACTACTGGGACCGGGATTGTTTGCAGCCCGATAGATATTTTGACTCACGCTTTATTTATTATTTTACCAGGTCAAAAATCTTGTCTGCAGTAGGCTTTATTGTTATAGTAGATGGAAGCCTTTCTAAGGGTTCACATCTTCACCACATTGGTGGTCTTTGGTTAACGAGAGGTATCTTCAAGTTTCCCGTAGTGTCCAAGTGTGGACTAGGCCAATGTTGGCATTATTACATTCTTATGCCTCGTGTTACCATTTCTACAAAAGGCATGAGGGTTCAATTAAAACTTCGTCAACTGTATACAGACTTATGCTCTAGTGACAGTGACATTGAGGGAACCATTACTCGAAGCCGCTCATTATGTTGAGCTTTAATTGGGTTGTTCAATTGACGGTCTATTTGTCGTATGAAGCAATATCTTTGCAAGTCTTGTTATTAAATGGTGTGGTTTTGCAACCGTTAAAGTTTATATATGTATTTGGTTTATGGCTTCTGAGCCTTGTTGCTGCAAGCTATGCTCTTTGCAAGCTGCTTATACATGTTTCCACTCCGTGTATACCCCATAAGTTGGAGGTATTACTGGGCTTCATGCAAGTCGTGAAATCACGCTTCCGTTCATAGGAGGCCCTTAGGCAATCTGATGTCAATCAGTGTCTTTCGGTGTTTGAGGGTATTTCCTGTTAAGTGAAATCCCTTTGGTGTCTTAACCGAGTGTTCGTATAGTTTCCGTGCACTTCTCATGACGCTTGTTCGATTGTTGTTAACTCAGACACCCTTCAAGGATTGCTCTTGGGTGTTGTTAGTTACACCGTTACATCCGGCTAATGTTTATGATATGTTGTGTCCACTATACCACCTTGTGGTATCATGGTTGAATTATCCCTTTTTTTGGGTAATGACGTCTCCCGTTCCTGGGTAGACTGTTTATACTACTTGCTCTAGTGCTTAAAACTAGGTTTAATATCCTCTTCAATGATGGATTATACTTTGTGGTAATCTTATGATCGCTTTTGGGAACTCCGTCCCGTTTGTTGAGCACCGTTGTGTTCACTTTAGGCATCTACCTTACTGTGTTTAGGCTGGGTATCCTTTCCAGCTGTCATGTATTGGTTTGAAGTGTTTGATACATATCAAATGTCTATACTTACTAGTCTGTGCTCCTTGCACTTCCTACTCCTCCTTCCTTATCTTCAGATGGATACTCTGAATTCCTTATACTTATTACTTAGCTGAGTTCCTTCTCCTGGATCGTCTGAGGTGTCCAGCTGTTCTGCTTTAAATTTACTCATGGTCCGTAGAACGGAGTTGACTACTTCCCGTGTTTCGTACACTACATGTATACATACGTGGGGTACCTTGTTGTTACGTTACCACTTACCCGACTAACTGTCAGGCCCACAAGCTCCTTCGGAGTGTGGTCGTCCCACATCCCGTAATTGGGTATACTCGTAGTGCTCGTCACACGCCTAGGTGAAGCATTCTATTGTCAACTCCTCTTGTATCATCCTATGATACTCACCGTAATTCTGTTGGTTTGGTTTTAAAATTCAGGGTTTAAAAGAAGGTTTGTTGTTTTGAAAGAAAAATTGGGTTTGAAATAACAGTCGTGGTAAAAGAAGTTCTTCATGTCATTTCAATGCCGGTTGATTTGACCGGGTCTAGCTTCCCGCTGACCGGTATGTTTTAATACAATGATCAGGCCGTTAGGCCTTTCCAAGGTTCCATTCTTCCAGTTTTCAGGTTGTGTGATCCTTTAGTTGCTTCATTGTAGTCACGGTACATTACTATGTACTTGTGGTGTGTTAGGATTCCTCTACATGTTCCTACTCTCTCTGCACTTGCTGTGGCAAGTGCGTGGTACTGGTGGTTTTTGGGTAAACCTATACCGGTCTTGGTATGGTTTCCGCTTGTATCTGATAGTCTTGTTGACTCTTCCCTTGATCTTATTGATCTATGTTCGGGATACTCGATCCCTTAAGCAACTTCTCAATGATCTTGACATGGTTGTCATAGATCGGGGTGCTTCTCCAATCCTTGGAGATTCCCAATTTACTTGGTTTTGAATTTTTCCTTGTTGCTCGTTCCCACCTGTTTACCGTGGTTATTGAGCCTTAACTTGTTTAGGCACTACCTCTGTAGTCCTGTCGGATTATATCCTATGAATATCCTTGTAGTTGTGTAAGCTATGTCGGCCAGGTATTGTAACCTTTTGGCGTTGTAGTTTCGGAGTTAACCACTCTCGGCAACGTCCTTAGTTGGCTAGCACACCGTTGATGGTATTGCTTAGTTACTACTGTCCCGTAGACTTGTGTCGGGTTTTGTTACTGTTCCTTTTCTGCTCTGTTGCACGCTTAGTGCTTCCTTTCCTGCTGCTGATTGGTTAGCTAGGTTCTGTGACTGCTAAGCATGTCGCCCCATGCTGTTGTAAGTTATAGCCTCCTTGTGGTTGAGGTACTCATTCCACCGCTATTAAGTTCGGGTGTTGTTGTTCAACCAGGAACCATCACTAGGACTTCCAATTCTTGGAATCTACTATATGTCAGGTTCTCTCCTCCTATAGGAATATCTCATTACTGCCAGACCGGGTTTTCCCGAGTATGAGAGGGCTTTCCTTCTCTCTGGCGTTCTTTCCCAAGTTATACAATGGGGAATGTGGTGGGCGGGTCTGGTATTGTAGGTATCCGGTACACGCCGGGAGTTCCTAACTAGCGTATCTCTAATGCTAACACTCAGCCCTTAGCCCTAAGCTTCTAATTGCTAACTCGGTATTCCTAAACTCGGTATTTCCAGTCATCAGAGTGATACTTCGCTCTGATACCACTTTTTGTAACACCCTTACCGCTAATACTGTCATTACCGTCCAATCACATCGTACTTACTTACTTTCACAGCGGATACTTACATACACATCGGTGGGTGATACAATGCTGTTAGCCACCCACGTGACTAACAAGGCTACTACTACTACATACAACATCGGTCTGATGGACCAGAATATCCGAGTGCTACACAAATACAATCCTTATTACATTTTCAACCGGGTACTTCAACTTCCCACTCAACAAAATACTTCATTACAGTACCAAACAATGCAATATACATACCGAGTTTACTAAGTTCCAAATACAAATATAATACCTCTTCCAAGTTCATACATACTCTTTAAGAGTCTACATCTACCCATTTTCACATCTGCATGCTTACAATACATAAGGTGTACCCCCTTGGTACACTACAACTTCAAGGCTACAAGCCTTACACAAATTACTACTTTCTACATTTCCTACCTAGCTTTCAAATATAGCCGCTGATCTTTTACTGTGACCATAACCGCTTCGGGTACCTGCACACTAAAAACGTTGCCCCTAGGGGCTCAGCTTATGCTGCATATGACTTCCGCATACCCTGCGTACTAGCGAGGGTACGCCGACTACTTAGGTGGAATACATGCAGTTCATTTTACAATGCATACATACATACATGCTTTCATTCACAATACTACAACACTACACAAGGTATACATACATACACAGTACAATACATACATGGAAGACAATACAAGTCAATCAATACTTACTTACCATCTTCCGGAATACACATACACAATACATACACATTACATACTCAATACGCAATACGGAGATACACTTCTCCAATTCATACATAAGGCTTGTTAGCTTCTTTACACACCCGGATTAATCGGGTGTTCAATACCTCTTTACTCAAGGTCAAGACTTACACTGGTCAAGACCAATACACATACAATACTTTACTTCTTACTTACTTTACTCAAGTCAAGTCGGTATGACCTCCGGGCAGGGATTACTACATCCCACCACCAGGCTTTAAGGTGGCCGACTAATCCAAGATGCTACCCATTCAAGGGATTTGGTCCATGGAAATATTACAGCCAGGATTCGGATCCAACCTCTTGTGTTTCCTTATCCTCACGCGTGGCCGAAACTATATCGGACTTCTACTCATTCCATTTTACTCAATACTCAAGTTAGGAGTTAGGTAGTTAGGAATTAGTAGAAGTCGTTACACCCATACAAAGGGTTAATACACTACACAAGTACCCATCCACATATACATACACTTCATTCTCATCCATATATTTCATGAATTATACAAACTAAATGTTCAAGAGAATACAACAAAAACAATATAGTCCAAACACAATTAAGTGCAATAAAGGTCCGATTCGTGCATTTATCTTATTTGAGTGATCACATAAGCACACAAATTGGGGTAACCAGGTTAGGATACAGAGCATGAGAAAATCATACCTTTCACCGGGATTTACTTCGCCGGGTATCCTCGCGTTCCCTTGGTTCACTCTTGTTCCTCGAGTCTTATTTTCGAACCAATGACTACATGCCAAATGGTTCAATTGATACTAAGCATTACATTACATACATGATTACTACTCCCGTACTTACCCCGTTATCCCGTTATTTTGGTTTAACTTAATGTTCTTATACTCACTACTTACTTAATTCGTTTTCTTACTCATATGTGTACTTCCTTACCCTTTCATTCCATTAATGATGTACTACTACTTATACATATACATATGTGTATAGGCATATATATACATACATATGATAACTTTAATCATTTTTTTTCCTCGACCAACCTTACCCAGGGTCGGACCCAAGGTCGGTCGAAGTCAGTAAGTTAATACGCTGGAAAAATTCAGGCCCGACCGACCTTGCAAGTCCGGTCCCAAGGTCGGTCCAATCTAGTGGGTTACACAACGGGAAAATTTTAGGCCGACCGACCTTGCAAGTCCGGTCCCCAAGGTTGGTCCATTCCAATAGACTTCCCGTCTTTGTATTTTAAGGCTCGACCGACCTTGCGAGTTCGGTCCCAAGGTCGGTCCGGCCCAGTACTTCAGTTTTAAAAATCTATTTTCAGTTCTTTCTTTACCCATTGTTTCCCCAATCTTCCTACATGTAATCCCACATGTTTTAACACTACTTAGGCCCTTAGAGTTGCCTTAGTTCATCCACTAAATTCCTTACTCATTTCTAAATCCACTTACATAACCTTCCTTCACTACACTTCATGCACTCATGCCAATTTTGTTCTCAAATGCTACATATTTCTACAATAGCTTTTAGCATTTATTACTCCCTCTATCAATGCCATTACTAGTATCCTCATTACATTACCTTCCACTCAATTCCTCCCCATTATCTAGCTCCTTTCAAAATCTGTTACAAAGTGGTTCACTTCACACTTCAAGCTCTCCAAACACACCTAGTTCCTCCTAGTTTCTCCAATGCATTTTAATACTTCATGCTACAGATTTTACATCCTTTCCTACAACAATTACTACTCCATGGTTACTAAACATCTCTACTAACTCCAATACATATCTTGGTTTTCCCATTCACCAAGTCATCCATAAATACATAATTCCTACTAAAATTTCGCCATAGTTTACCTACATTTCTTACTTAGCCACATACATCTTTTCTTGCCAAAATCATTCCTAACTAGCCACACCCATACAAGGGTCCTACCAGCACTCAAAGCAATACAAATCCATCTCAATACATCAATACTCCATCAAGCAACAATACTAATACTCATACACAATTTACTTGGCTCTAAGACCTACATTTCAAATGTTAGTTCACAAATACTCAAACTTCCACAATTACATTACTAATACATCATTTTGGGTTCCTTAATTAGTTCACCCATTCCCATTACTCTAATGCATTAAAATTTAGCATTAAGAAGGAGCTCTTACCTTAAGCTTTTAATTCCTTTTTTCTTTTCCATTTCTCCTTCTTCTCTCTTTCTTGCCCAAATCGGCCATATCGGGAATGGAGTTTCCAAAGTCCATTCCCATCACCTAAAGCACATAAAACAAGTATAATTAACATACTAGCCCTTAAATTAATGCTAGTTCTTAGGAAGGTTTAGAACACTAATTTTAGGGTTTACCTTTGGAGTGTTTTAGGAGGGGTTTTAGCCCTTGGTTCAACAAGGTGATCCCACCACCATTGCAAGGTTGAATTGAAGATCAAAAGAGAGAGAGAAAACAAGGCATTACAATGGGCAAAATCGGTTACCAAAAGAAGATAAAGAAAACATGGGATTTTCATGAAGATTTTTACCTTAATAGAGAGAGAGGACTCCAAGCTACCCATTGTTGCTATTTTCTCTTTGAATGGGGAAAACCCATGGAGATGAACTTCCTCATTTTTGGATTTTGAAAAAAGGGAAGTGTAGAGGAGAATGAGGGGAGCAAGAATATATATTTATTTTTGCATTTGGAGCTCACATGGAGGTAGAGCATGGAGAAGAAGATGGAGTAGCCATGGGAGGAGGAAGAAATCGGCAGCTACCAGAGGGGAGAAAAAAAATGATGAAGGAAGAAGAAAGAGAGGAAAGAGAAGGAAGAAAAGAGAAATGAGAGAGGAGAGAGAGGGTGGGGGTGCTTTTCTACTTTTCTTTCTTTTCTTTATTTCTTTCTAGCTTATTAGGTATGTGAGGGGGCTTGTTATTTAATAAAACCGGCCCCTCCTATGTGTACATGCTGGAGCATTTTTCGTCTTTTACAGAAAACGCTCGTTTATTTACCCGGTTTAGCACTATTGACTAACCGGGCCCGTTTTCCGGAATTTTCTCGTTTCTTTATTTTTATTGGTTATTAAGCTTCCATTAATGCTTAATGATTGTTATTTAACGATTTATAATTTTTACGGGTTCGTTTGACCACTTAATATCACGTTTTTGGGTTTTCTCGAAAAACGTGCGCTAAAGCTCTATTAGCGTTTTAATGCATTATTTGGATCCGTTTTCTTTGGGAGTTGTTCCCATATGTTATTTAGGCATTATTAAGCCCTTAGAATCCATATAATACGCCAACCGAGGTCCCATACCTCCTATGGTTGTTTAACTCTTATTTAGCGTTTTTCGCTTTTTAAGCGTTTCTTTATTTCTTTTGGATTTATTTTTCCTCACCAATATTACTTAAGCGTTATTAGGCTCTTAAATACGGATTAGAATGGTCTTAATCACTATATTTAAGTTCGGGGTATTTCACCATTAATGGTGTTTTAAGCTCTAACATCATTTCTATGTAAATTCCTAGTTAAATCTCCTAAGTCTTGAAGCAAGAATCATCCTAGCATCTCTACAAATTTTTGCCAAGGTTAGATACTCCAAGGAGGTTCCTAGATTCAACAACAACACAAGGAACAACAAGATCAAGTTAAGGTATATTTTCATGTTGAAAATCCTAGCAAAATACCTAAGGTTATTACCAAAAAATTTATAACTTCTAAACCTATATTCTCTTCATTATTTCATGAAGGAAACTTAGATCTACAATCATCCCAAGGTGTACCGAAAATCCCTTGAAAATACCTAAGGTAAACTCTTGTAAAACTACTCCAAATATTACTTTTAAATCCTTGTTAGAAGTCTAACATTTGGATCTTCTAAACCTATGTGTGGAGGCCGAAAGTTCTTCATCAAATTAGCATTGGAAGAGCTTGGAATTCACGGAGAAATCAAGTACAAGAATTATCTTGATTTAAGGAGTAAGTTTCTATAATTAAGGTTTATTAAGTTTAAGTTTGATTTAAGCTTCAAACTTTGGTATAAAAATTATGTATAAGCCTTAGTAATATTAAGGCCGAAAATATTGGGTTATAATATCAAGAAAAATAATTTATAACATATAAGGTAAGATTATTACCTTAAGGTATAAAATTGTGTCACAAAAATTAATTAGGATACATATTTGTTTAGGCCGAATTGTCTAGGGATAAAATGTTATATTTTGAGTTTATAATCATTCTAAGTCATTAGCATAATTTTTAGAAGTGTTATATGGCTTATATACATTTATATGTACATATTATAAAGTTTAAATCAAGTTTTAAAACCATATGGCAAATATATATCAAAGCCAAGAACAAAAAGAATTATGTGGTGATTTTTGAAGTATATAAGTATATTAGCTTATATTATAAATTTTGGGAGTATTAAAAATAGCTACAAGTATTTAAATGGCTAGTTTAATAAGTTATGTGGTTAAAATGTAAATTTTGAAAGGTTTGGTGTATTAAAAATAATTGGCGAGAATTAAAGGGGTGATTAGGTATATTTATGTTATAATATAAGGTAGGTTAATATTATGATTTTGATGAATTTAAATAAGTGTTTAGGTGTTAAAATAACATTTAATAAAGTTTTGGGGCTATTTTGTAATTATTGGAAAGTTTAGAGGTGAAACCGAATTATATATGATTTTATGGGTATATTAAAGTATTAACTATGAAACTAAGTCTTGGTCAAGTGTTGACCAAAAACTTTGGGATAAAATGATTTATGACATAAAATATTAAGTTTATAAAAGTTTTGGGGTGAATATGTAATTTATAAGAATTAATATGTAAAACCAAAATGGACATGGGGCGGAAATGTAATTTATGAAAATATATGGGTCATTTCGGTTATTTAAGGGAATTAAATATTAAAACTATAGTTTATAAGTTAATATGTAACTTATATAAAGTTTTGGGGTTAGATTGTGAATATAAGAGAATTATATGTTAAGACCGAAAATAATTGTGGTCATTTGGTAATTTATAAAAATTAATATAGTTGTTTTGCAAGTTCCAAAAGTTAATATGGATAATTAGTAAATTATAAAAGTTATATGGTTATTTGGTATTTATAAAAGTTAAGGTGTTCAACTTGTAATTACCGAATTTATAAGGTTGGTTTGTAATTTAATAAAGAAAGGAATTAAAACTAGGTAATATAATGGATTATGGTATATTATGAAGTATAATGTAAAGTTTATAAAATAATTGTGGTTATAATAAAAATAACCAAATCATAATGATATATGGAATAAGTGGAAATAATTATGGATATATAATTAATAAGATAAAAATATATCTTAAATTGGAAATTCATTATCACATGTGGTTACCACATAAAATAACGAACTGGTGAACTACCTGGAATCGCTGTTAAATAACAGGGGGAAATAAAAGAACATACAGAGTTAGTATACTACGAGTATTAGTTATGTAGTGACAGTACTGTAATACTTAGTGAATAGTTGTATTAACGTTACCCGGTCTTGCATGTAAATATAACAGCGTACGAGGAGAAACTGTTAAGGCGTGAATTTTCAAGCTATCAAGTTACACGGTGAACGGTATGTTAATTGTGTGGTCCGAATGTCCTAAGGATTTTCCTAAGGTCCAGACGTGTGTGTTTAATTGCTAAGAGCGATATCTGTGATTTATGTATATTATATTGTATACTGCATTGCTCAACACCACAGTATTTTATTTTACGCGAACGTCTTATGACTGGAAGTTTATACATCTAAACTGGAACAAGACTAACTGACCTTTAGGTATTATTGAACCTAACTGATGGTCAACTGTTATAGGCTCCGTTCGATGGCTGCATTCTGTACATTAATCTTCCTTTTCAAAAGTTAAAAGCCACCTGTCAATCTATAACTGGGTATTATTTTGACATGGCAAGTCACCATTTGTTAACCATGGTAAGATCAATTAAAACGCAGCATATGCTGCGATTGGATGCAGCGATAGAACGCGTCCATAGTCTTAACTCAAGGATTGGATATTGTATCACTGACTAAAGGGCTAACTTATAAAGAGAGAAATCCAGACTGTTTCGACTTTCTGGTTGCGCATCGTGATCACTACGAGAGACTTCAATGGGGAGTCACTCAAGGGAATCCATTGTCCACATTCGACGATGGCGGAGGGCACTACCGTTGGTGCACAGGTTCGTCTGGATTGGTCAAAATAATTATCCAGGGCCATAAGGTCAGCTGGTAACGGTTCCATTGGAACCCAGGGGACTACTGTCCATTAATAAGTTATTAAGGGTTGTCTTAACATGACGCCTGAGGTGGAATTTAATTGGAAAAGGTTAAGTTATTGCTTTAAAGGATAAGGGCCAGGTGGCCAACTAACAAGTAAGTTAATTAATACGCGTATCTTGTTTGGTTATTGTTATGAATTATTGGTGTTTGATTACCTGGTTGTTGTTTACTATTATGTGATGTGATTTGCAGGTGAACTGTTATGTGTTTGTTTAGCATTTACAGTTATTACTGTTATTATTGTAAACCGGTATTTCATGTAAAGAATCTAATATCAAGATGGCTAAAACGACTTAAGGAATCTAGATGACTTAGGACTACATTTAGCATACCAGCATTTCGATTGTTGAGCCCTTCAATGGGCAAAACATTTCAGGTTACTGAAGACTCAAGCCGGAGTGCGGGGAACAGGGTAGCTGATGTGTTTAATAAACACTCTGTAGTTTTATTATGTATTGTATTAAGGAGTTTTTGTATTTTGGTAGTTGCTCATTTAGTTTGGATTTGGTTTGTAATATTAAGAGTGCTCAGTATCTTGTTCATCACAGCGGGGAGGAGTTGAAGTTGATGGAAGGAGTAAGGTTGCCTTGTTGCTCACAAGGGTGAGTAACGGTGTGTAACACCAACGTTAGATAGATTTATTTTCCGCTGCGAGTTTTATTTATTATGCTACGACTTGCGACGTTATTACAGGTTTAGGATTAGGGGTGTTACAAAAAGTGGTATCAGAGCGGTACTCCGCTCTGATGAGAAGATACTGAGTCAAGAACAGTGAGCATAGGAATTTTTGGGATATGGGAAACGTCTGTGTGGATTCGTGACTTGGACAGAAATTTTAGGAATATCTTATTGCTAGTAGTTAGCTTACTTATATCTTATGATTGTGAATGTGAAAACGGTGTAGCAACCGAGTAGGAATAATAGTATACTATCTTATAGATGTCGACAAGAGGAAGACCACGTGGAGGCAGCAGCGGACGCGGTGGCGAGACACCGGCGGATGTTCCAAAAGTACCTGGCCTAGCAGCGGCCACGACAGCCTTCGCGCAACAGCTAGGAGCTCAACCTGTGGGAGCCATACCCCACCCGCCGCAGCCCAGAGAAACCAACTGGTTGAAGAGCGTTGCAGACGCTAGGTGTCTACTTACTCAGGGGAACCAGACCCCACCGCACTGGAGAAATTCATAGTGGAGCACCAGAAGGCCTTCAAAGCTGTGAGAGTACCAGAAAACCAGAATGTCGACATCGCCGCGTACAACCTGTAGGACGCAACTAATATTTGGTGGCGGTCTGTGGAGGGCCACCATAGAGCTACACCGGACTTTGGATGGACAGCGTTTGTAGAAGTGTTGCGGGAGAAGTACTACCCCGAACACTTGAAGCAGAGGAAGCGGCAAGAGTTCGAGACCTTAATCCAGGGGAGTCAAACAGTTGATCAGTACTACGCACGATTTATCAGTCTACTAGACTACATCCCAGGAGTCGACTACTCCGATACCGTGAAGATTCAGAAATTTAGGGGAGGTTTGCAATTTCGCATCTAGGGCGCCATGGGAGCAATACGTTTCGCTACCTTACAAGAATGCTATGACGCAGCATCAGCAACGGAGTTAATGCTTCAGTCCAGGGAAGAGGCCCAGGGAAAGAAGAGGAAGCATAGTGAAGGAGAAGATGGGGGAGCAACATCTGGTGGTTACTACAAGAAAGGGAAGAAATTCTTTGATAATAAGAAGGGGCGGAAGGATTTCCATGGTCAGAAGACGAAGGAGCAGGTCCCTCGTCTGACCGGCCCAGCCAATGATGCACAGCCACTTAGATCGGCACCGCCTAAGGGCAATAAGCCAACCCAGCGCCACTACTACTATAAGCGCTGTGGAAATGATCACCCAGGCGTAGACTGCGCAAGCAGGAAGGTGGAGTGTCGTTATTGCAAGAAAGAAGGCCATAGGGAGTATGAGTGCTTTTCCAACCTAGCGAGCCGAGTATACAAGGGATTTAGAGGTTCTCAGAGAACACCAGCTATTGAGGCGGGCGGACCAAGAGGAGGCCAGGCGCCGCAGAACAACACCTATACTAGAGGAGTGGGAGGACATCCATCTACATCCGCGAGCCAGAAGGGAAAGGAGATAGTTCCAGGAAGAAACACCCTGTACTTTGTGGGAACTTCAGGCGCTGAGGCTAGCGCTCAGTGCGAGGCCGGTAAGCCTATAACTTAAACCAAATGCATGATGCATGAATGTGTGTTAATAGTTATCAGTCGATGAGACTTGGATGTGTTTAGTGTGAAATAAAATTTAGAGAGGCCAAACTTAGGAAACCTCTCACCTAATAGGGTACTTCGACATTTGTTTTCCCTTACCTATGAGACCGAGATCACCTGAGCCTATGAGCGAAGGTCAGGATTATCTAGAGGCAAAGTGCCAAGTACATCGACCTGGCATGATCTTACTCAAGCAATACTTAACTATAAATGAACAAATAGCCATTTTAAATGAATGTAGAACTTTGGGAATAGGCCTTGGAGGATTTTACACTCCAGGATATGAGAAGGGATCAAAACTTAAATTGTATATGATGTGTATGGGTAAGGATTTGGGTCCACAAACTAGGTTATATAGAGAAGTAAGAAAGATAGATGGAGCACGAGTTCCTAGGATACCCGATAGTTTTCAAACTTTGGTGACAGAAGCGGTCAAGATTGCAAAACAATTAGAGACAAACCACATATTGGATATTGAAGCCGACGTTTGTATTGTGAACTTCTACGAGAAAGGGGGAAAGCTTGGATTACACCAGGACCGAGATGAGACATCTGAGTCAATTACCAGAGGGATACTAGTTGTATCATTCTCCATTGGAGATGATGCTGAGTTTTTATACGGTGATCAGAAGAGGATGGACAAAGCGAGCAAGATTATTTTGAAGTCAAGAGACGTTTTGATATTTGGTGGAGAATCAAGATTAGTGTACCATGGGATTAAGGGCATTAAGTTGAATACAACCCCATCAGCCTTAGTAAATACTACACATTTGAAACCGGGACGGTTGAATTTAACTTTTAGGCAATATTGATGTAACTATGGAAATTGTATGTGAGAATCATTGGATTAATGAATGGCATTTTAATTCCTTTGAGACATACACCCAACCTCACTATCTTACGAATTGTTAACCCCAGGCCACGAGTCTAATGGAGGAGCAGTGCTGAATGTGTTGGACAAGACCACGGCCAAGGATAAGGGGAATGTTATCATGGGAACCTTCACAGTAAATGGCGTGAGTGCATCGATACTGTTTGATTCAGGAGCGTCTCATTCCTTTATATCCTCTGCATTAACAAGGAAGTTAGAGACAACCCCTGAACCTCTCTCAGATTTCCTAGTCACACTACCGACGAAGGAGAGAGTGAGGTGCACGAAATTTCACAAGGGAGTTCAAATTAATATCATGGATGAAGAGTTTCACGCGGATTTGATTGAGCTGGATAATTTGGGATTTGATATCATCATGGGCATGGATTGGCTACAGAAGTACAAGGGACGACTACATTGCGTGGAGCATAGATTACTACTGAAGAGCCCGAAGGGAAAGACAGTTTCGTATCGCAGTACTCCAAGAGAACCTACTTTCAAATTAGTATCTGCAATAACTTTGATGAAGAAGGTGAAGAAGGGACAGCCAGTCTATTTGTGCTACGTCCAGGACATGAGGCAAGAAGAGAAGACGCAGTCAGACATACCAGTCATTTCAGATTTTCCTGATTTATTTCCAGAAGAGTTACCAAGGATGCCACCCAAGAGAGATGTGGAGTTCTCCATCGACTTAATACCAGGCACTGGGCCTATTGCTAAAGCACCTTATAGGATGGCACCAACAGAAATGAAAGAGCTGAAGATTCAATTAGAAGATCTACTTGACAAAGGTTACATCAGACCGAGTGCATCACCATGGGGAGCACCAGTTTTGTTTGTGAAGAAGAAGGATGGTAGCATGCGACTATGCATTGACTACAGGGAGCTTAACGTAGTCACGGTGAAGAACAAGTACCCGTTACCACGGATTGATGATCTATTTGACCAGTTAAAAGGCGCAACAGTTTTCTCGAAGATTGACCTGAAATCAGGATACCACCAGATACGGATAGTGGATGAAGACATAGAGAAGACAGTTTTCGAACGTGCTATGGGCACTACGAGTTCACAGTTATGCCATTTGGCTTGTCGAACGCCCCAGCAACATTTATGGATCTTATGAACCGATTGTTCAGGGAGCAGTTAGACTCATTAGTGGTTGTATTCATCGACGACATCCTAGTCTATTCGAAGACCAAAGGCGAGCTCGAGGTGCATCTGAGGCAAGTTTTGCAGACCATGAGAGAGAACCAATTGTATGCCAAGCTTTCAAAGTGTGATTTTTGGCTAGACAATGTATCTTTTCTAGGGCATGTTATATCAGCCAGCGGTATATCTATAGATCCTGCAAAGATTGAGGCAGTTAAGACTTGGCCGAGACCGAAGACAGTGATAGATATCCGTAGTTTCTTGGGATTAGCTGGTTACTACCGCAGATTTATGCAAGACTTCTCCAAACTGGCGAAACCAATGACGAGCCAGATGAAGAAAGATTCTTCATTTGTATGGACAGCGGATTGCGAGCATTCCTTTCATACACTGAAGGACCTACTGACGTTGGCACCCATACTCACCATTCTAGAGGCGACCGACGGGTTTGAAGTTTATTGCGATGCCTCAGGCACAGGGATAGGGTGCGTACTTATGCAGAATGGAAAAGTTATAGCTTATGCATTACGACAGCTGAAGAAACATGAAGAGAATTACCCGACTCATGACTTGGAATTAGGAGCAGTAGTGTTTGCACTGAAGATCTGGCGCCACTACTTATATGGAGTTACAGTGATAGTCTACTTAGATCATAAGAGCTTGCAAACAGAGAAATTGATCTACTAAAACTAAACGAATTAATCTAGAAAATAATAAATCAATAAGTCTGTCGGGTTGCAAAAATCCCGGTCACTACAGTATAGAAAGTTAAGCAACCAAGTATCGAACCGTGGGACTTGAATAAATAAGCCTAAGTCCTATCCTAAATCCTAAGAAAACTGGAAATTCAGGGGGTTGTGAATTGTTTTTGAGACTGGATCGAATAAATGCAAATCAGAGTTGAAATAAGCAATCGATAGAAATGAACGATGAGTTTGATAATATGAGTGGAACTCCGGGTTTGGGTTGTTCTTTTCTGGTTGAATCTAGCAACTCCTACAATTTAATTATGTGAAACGGAAAGGCCAATTCTTTCTATCTCTTCAATGCTAAATCCTAGTTCATTGAAGAGCTCACCTATCAGAACGTGTCAACCCTAATCTAGCAGTTGGCAAAACACATATAGGTGGAATAAGCACAAAGAATTGTTAGCGTTTGTAGGAAAGATTATCTATCCAACTAATCCTTCCCCAAATTCCCAGGTTAATTTGAACTCCCTATTAATCACCTTGTCTGATCTTAATAGGTTTCGCAAAACAACTCTATAACTCGCGAAATTAATAGAGAAAGATATTGATAATCATTAACCTGGAAACAATCCATTACAATCTCATAATCAAATTGCAGAATTCTTAACTACATTGAATCCATCTTGAACAGACCCTACCCCAGAGTTAAATCCCTACTAGCCAGTCATTGCAAAGAAACAGATAAATACAATCAACGTAGAACTCATCTAAAGGAAGAAAAACCCTTGAGTTGAACGTTTATCCAGAGTCAATGGCTGCAGGTGCAAGGTTGAAGATGATGATCTCACTCCCTTCCGTCGATGCTCCTCCAGAATGTTGATGATATGCTTGATGAATGTGGATGAAGGTGAACTGATGCAATTGGCGTGGATGAGTGAGAGAACCTCGTTTATCAGTGTGAGATTGGTGTGATGTATGATCCGATGATGAATGAATACCCTCTCCCGCTGATTAGGTCATTTAAATAGACTTCCCTCTCTCTTTTTCCCCTTCAAACGCCGAGTTTATACTGAATTATCGTGCCGTCCGAACATTGGTCCGACCTTCAATGTTCGGACACAATGCTTTGAGCGCTTCAATCCCAAAATTCTCGACTTGTGTCGAACTTGGATGTTCGACACAAGTTCGGACATGCTCCGTACATCAGACCTCCGGCTTTTCTTAACCATGTCCGACTTCGATGTTCGGACTGAAGTTTGGACATTCCATCAGGCGCAGCACACGAACTCTCGACTTGCGTCCGAACTTGGAAGTTCGGACGCAAGTTCGGACATTCCTTCAAAATCCTTTAAATTCATCGTTCGGACTCCAATTCGACCCCCGTTTGTTGCATCATCTCCCTTGTGAGTTAATCTACTGTTTCCTTGGCTTTCTCTGCATTTATCATAGAAAAAGGTATCAAGCCTTACCAAACAACAAACCAAAGGAAAACGGAAGATAAGTGTGGAATATTATCGATGTACGTATAAAAATTAGGCATTAAAGATCACTAAAACCATTCATATTTCACACTCATCAAACCTCCTCACACTTAACCTTTGCTTGTCCTCAAGCAAAGCAGGAGTAAAATGTCTCAGAATGCCTCAGGGCCAAACCTTGGGATTGCACAAAATAAGGAGTTAAGACACAATAATCACCCAGGAATCGATATGCTCTTAACTGCATGTCTCTTAAACAATAAAGCACGCCTTTAAAACAAAAGAATATGAAGAAGCCAAATCATGAAGTCAAAACGTAGATTAACTCAGAACCTTCCAACCTTTTCTCTTCTCAAACCCGTGGATGACAAGGGGTGTGAAGTTCTGCCCTATTCCGTAGAACCTTTCAACACCACGTACTCATGATCTAATTTAAGGAATTGCCATAAAATAAGGCTTTAAAGAACTTCCTCTTTTTTTCTTTTGCATACATATCAATTTTTCGCACAAATAGTTCATCCCCCAGACTTTTCTCTCCATCCTTGTAACGGTATTGGGTCTTTTATCCCAGATCAGACGACCTTAGGTAAATGGGTGATGAAGCACCCCTAGGACTTAATAACCGGATGGAAGAGGCCTGTTTTTGGTTCAGAAAATAACTTAGATCAGAGGAGTACCTTGCCTTTATCCTTCATTCCAGACATTCTCATCATTCCAAGGTTCCAAGTTAAACAGTTCTAACTTCACAACTAACTTGTTCACAGACATTTAACAGAATTCAGCCATTTGAAAATATGATATGAGACACACAGCTTTGAGCAAACCAACTCTAAAGGTCAGTACCGGACTCAACTCCACAACTAAAGATCCACCCAAGTATTCAACACTAAGAAGCACTCTAAGGGAATTACCCCCACATAGCCCAAAACCAAACAAAAATTAGTGCGGGAATAAATGACTGACACATTCAGAAAGATCTCCCCCTCTCACACTTAATGAGGAGCAATGTCCGCATTGGTCAGAAATTTATCACAAGAAGGAGATCTGGCTAAATGTGTCACACTTACAAGGGGAAATGAACAGGGACATAGGTATACACGTTAAAGCACGGGCCGAACATTAACCAAAAAGGAAAAGAAACTGAAACACTCCCTGATTTCTTTTGTGATGCTTTGAGGAAGAGGTTCTTCCTCACACTTAGTGTCCTGGTAGGGGAGAAGGTTTCCTCACACTTGCTTCCAAGCTAGTGTCCGGCATGGAGTCAGCACGATAAAGTATACTTGCACACATTCAGCAAACAACACAGAAAAGTATGCTAGAGCATCGCATTAGAGACATCAGTATTCAGAGTTAAAGATGAAAACAAACTAAAATTGAAATAAATTAAAATACAACCCAATCGAACTAAAAGTAAAGAAGTCTAACACAACGGAAAGTAAATCCAAAAAACAAGTCAAGAATAGGCTTCTAAACAAGAGTAGCACCAAGCAAACATAATCACTGGAGGCGGGTAACGCCTGCCACTGCTGAAACTGCGCGACCAAAGCCTCATAATCATCGTGGGAGCGGCGCGCGTGCTGCTGAAACTGAGCGACCAGAGTCTCATAGTCGTCCTGGGAGCGGCGTGCCTGCTGCTGAAGAGTCTCGATCTCCGCCTGATAGCGTCGATCCATCTCTATGAAACGGGACTCCAGCTGATCAAACTCGTAGCGAGTGACATACTCGCTCCCAGGGGCTGGCAGTGCAAGAAACACCTCATGCTCGTCAGGTGTAGCAGTAGGGGCGGGCTCTGATGGACCCTCACCCGCCTCTCGCTGGCGCTTCTGTGGTCGCGCGGCAGCCTTCTTCCTCCACTGGCCCTCGCTGAACTCAAACCACATCTTCTTCAGGGCGCCCGCATCAATAGGAGCCCGCGCAGCATGCAGCCCCACAGTAGGAACGGTAACCCTCTGCCTCCGGAGTATGTTGCAGATCATGACCGGGAAGCCCAGCTTGTGTTTGTCCTTATGCTCCATGATGTACTGCATATGCAAGAAGATCACCCATGGCAAGTAAGTGATCTCTGCAGCCTCAGCGAACGCCGGATTCAGCAGTATCTGAAGAAGTAGGAAGTCTGTGTGGTTCAGGTCCGAGCTCTGACGTGGTACAATGTTCGCAGCCAGTAGTGCGAGCAGAACTCTCTCCTGGGCTCTGAAGCATCAGCAGGGACGACCTGCTTGGATGGGTCATCCCCTCTGCGCCGTCGTGGTCCCTGAACCATGAGGGGGGTATAGTGTTGGATGGCAGCTGTCTTGAAGTCGTTGGGGTTTAGATGCTCAGAGCGGTCTGGGGCAGGATAAGGAATGTCCAAATAGTGAGCAATCTCCATCGTGGAGATTGCCACTCTATCGCCGTCTACTATTGACTTGATCTGGCCGTCCTGGAAGATGGCATTTGCATAAAACATGCGCACGGCTTGTTCAGAGTACTGGCCCCCATATCTAAATCTTGCCCCACCCAATGGGTAATAAAGCCCAGTCCCAGCTGCTGCTCCAGTTCCCGTACCACACCGCTCAGCAATGATCCATGTCTTTCGAACCACTTTGGCTGCCTCGTTTCTAAATTCTGGTTCAGAGCTCGACGCTTGAACTGGTGCAGCTCCCGCTGCCCTCTTAACGGCCGGTAAATCTGCTCAACATCTGCTCATACAAGGGTAAGCAATGTCAAATAAAGGAAAGCAAAAATAGTCTAAGTGTGCACTAATTACCCAAAATTCGACAGAGTCTCCCCTTAAAAATTCATCATTCTCACAACAATGGTCAATCAATCTTTCAATTTGCAATGATAATCCTCAACAATTAGTGACCAGCAGAGACTTACCGACAAAAAGGTACAATGTTCCAACACTTTCAGCTTAATCTCAATCACTTTTTTTTTTCAGTTCAGCCATGCAGATAAAATCACACACTCAAATACGTATATTGAAATCACAGTTGTGCAATTTTACACATCTCCATCCAGCAACTTACAGCAAATCAGATAATAAACCCCATATACGCAAATGAAGCTCAGAAATCTCAATAATAACCAGCACAGTCTCGATTTTGCATACCTCAAGTTCAAAATCTTGTCAAAAACACATTAAAAGATGTAGAAGAGTAGAGAGATTACCTTGCTGGAGTTGAATGAATGTTAGAAGTAGATATACAGCAAAATCTGCAAGAATCGAACTCAAAAACCCCCAAATCGGTAGTTAGGGTTCTAAGTCGAACAGGTCTGATTTGAACTGGTGTGGGGATTTATTGGCCGATTTCAGCTGCTAGAGTGGTGGAGAACTCAAAACCGAAGAGATTGGTAGTAAGAATGAGGGATTTGGTGGAGTTTTGAGTGAGTTATGGAAGATTGGAGAAGGGAGTGAGTTGCTGCGGCTGTCGCGAGGGGAGAAGAGTTGGAAATTTTTTTTGTCCGCGCCCTCTTTAGTTCAGAATTTTCGGCTGTCCGAACTTCGTGTTCGGACAGAAGTTCGGACATACATACCTGGGCTGCGCTTCGTGTTGTGTCCGAACTTCGATGTCGGACCGAAGTTCGGACATCTCGTTTTCGCTTCGCAGACTCTCGTGTTGAGTCCGAACTTCGATGTCCGGACCGAAGTTCGGACATAGCGTTTTGCACAGCCCTCAGACTCTCGAACTGAGTCCGAACTTCGATCTTCGGACCGAAGTTCGGACATATTGTTTTGCGCAGGTCTCTTACTCTCGAACTGGGTCCGAACTTCAATCTTCGGACTGAAGTTCGGACATCACCAAAAATGCACCACTTGTTTCTTTTTGAGCTCCAACCACTGCAACAAAACATTACCTAAAACAAAACTATAAACAACATAAAAACACAGAATAAAAGTACCGAAAACACTGGGTTGCCTCCCAGTCAGCTGCTCTTCTTTAATGTCTTTAGCTAGACAATTTCTGCTTGATCAATCAGAAGAGGTGTGATGAGCAGCTCTACAACAGCCACAGTGAATTCCTTCAGCCTTCTCAATTCTTTTCGCATTCGCCAAGAGAATTTCTTTTTCACATTCGAACTCGTCTCTTGAGAATTCATCTTCGCTGTAGGATTGGATTCACTCTCCAAAAAGAATATTGCCTGCAAGGGAAAAAGGTTATGATCAGTACCAAGATAACCTTTTAACGAGCACCATTTACCTTAAAGGTTTCACCAGCCTTATTTTCCAGCTCGTATGCTCCATAGATGTAACTCCTACAACTCTGAAGGGGCCTGCCCAGTGTGATTTTAGCTTCCCAGGAAGAGACGTAGTCTAGAGTTAAAGAGCAGCACAGATCCCCCACTTTGAAGTCTCTCTTTTGAATCATCCGGTCGTGGATCTTTTTGGTGCGCTCTTTATAGATTCTTGAGCTTTCGTACGCCTGGTCCCTCAGTTCCTCCAACTCAGAAAGCTGAAATCGCCTCTTCTCTCCAGCGTCATGTAAATCAAAGTTAAGAGCCTTTAAAGCCCAATAGGCTCTGTGCTCTAGCTCAACTGGGAGATGACAAGCCTTCCCGTATACCAGCTTAAAGGGGGACATCCCAATGGGAGTTTAAATGCGGTTCTATAGGCCCATAGAGCATCATCAAGCTTGACAGACCAATCCTTCCTGGAGGAGTTGACTGTCTTCTGAAGAATCCATTTGAGCTCTCGGTTACTCACTTCTGCTTGCCCGTTAGTTTGGGGTGATAAGGTAAAGCAACCTTATGAGTCACCCCGTACTTAGTCATCAGAGAATTAAAAGCTTTGTTGCAGAAATGAGAACCTCCGTCACTGATGATAGCTCTTGGCACTCCAAATCTGGTAAAGATGTTCTTCTTCAAGAATTTTACCACAGTTTTAGCATCAGCAGAAGGGCAGGGGATTGCTTCGACCCATTTGGAAACATAATCTACAGCAACAAGGATGTAGTGGTTTCCGTGAGAAGAAGGAAATGGGCCAGTGAAGTCAATACCCCAGACATCAAATAATTCACTTCAAGGATTCCCTTCTGCGGCATCTCATGCCTTCTTGAAGTGTTCCCCATCCTCTGGCAGTTATCACAGTGAGCACAGAAGCGGTGGACATCTTTGTGTAGAGTGGGCCAGTAAAAACCGCACTCTAAACCTTAGCAGCTGTCCTAGCAGGACCGTGGTGACCACCTGCCTCTCGGGAATGGCAGAACTCTATTACACTGTTTACCTCTTCATCAGGGAGACATCTTCTGATTAACCATCAGCACATACTCTGAAGAGATAGGGGTCCTCCCAAACGTAATGACGGGTCTCAGACAGAAACTTCTTCCTCTGGTTGTAACTTAGATCATGGGGAACCAACCCAGAGGCAAGATAGTTAGCCAAGTCAGCGTACCATGGCTCTTTGACTTTCCCAATTACAAAGACCGTTTCGTCGGGAAAGAACTCATTTATGGGGACCCCGTCATCTGGAGTCTCAAGCCTCGATAAATGTCTGCAACCCCATTCTGCTTCCCTTGCTTATCAACCACTTCCAAGTCGAACTCTTGGAGAAGCAGGATCCATCTCAATAGTCTGGGCTTGGAATCATTCTTTTGGAACAAGTATTTCAAGGCGAGTGGTCGGTGTGAGCAATTACCTTACTCCCCAGCAAATAAGGTCTGAACTTGTCAAGAGCGAACACCACAGCAAGTAGCTCCTTCTCAGTGGTGGTGTAGTTCTTTTGAGGCTCCGTCAGAGTCTTACTCGCATATGTGATGACCCTCAAAATCTTATCCTTCCTTTGACAGAGAGCAGCACCAACAGCGAAGTCACTAGCATCAGTCATTACCTCAAAAGGAAGGGTCCAGTCAGGGGGAACCACAATGGGGGCAGAGATGAGTTTATTCTTGATGGTTTGAAAAGCCTTCAAGCATTCGTCTGAAAAATGAAACTTTACATCTTTCTGCAGGAGATCAGACAAGGGCTTCACGATTTTCGAAAAGTCCTGGATGAACCTTCGATAGAATCCTGCGTGACCCAGAAAAGTTCTAACTCCTCTGACTGAAGTGGGAGGAGGTAACCCCTCAATGACTTCCACTTTTGCCTTGTCCACCTGAATGCCATCTTTGGAGACCCTGTGCCCAAGCACTATACCCTCATGTACCATAAAATGGCACTTCTCCCAATTTAAAACCAGGTGGGTCTCCTCACATCTGCTTAGTATCTGATCCAGCTGATCCAGACACACATCAAATTCTGGCCATACACCGAGAAGTCGTCCATGAAGACTTCTATACTCTTCTCAATAAATTCGTTGAAAATGGCCATCATGCACCGCTGGAAGGTGGCTGGTGCGTTGCAGAGACCAAATGGCATCCTCCTATAGGCAAACGTGCCATAAGGGCAGGTGAAGGTGGTCTTCTCCTGATCCTCTGGCGCGATGGGAATCTGGAAGTAACCGCTGTATCCATCAAGGAAACAGTAGTACTCCTGCCCAGCCAGTCGCTCCAACATCTGATCGATGAACGGCAGCGGGAAATGGTCCTTTCTTGTGGCCTCGTTCAAACGTCTGTAGTCTATGCACATCCTCCAGCCAGTGGTCTGTCTTTGAGGCACCAGCTCTCCCTTATCATTGGGCACCGCCACAATTCCTCCTTTCTTGGGAACGACTTGCACAGGAGAAACCCAGCGGCTGTCAGAGATGGGGTAGATGATGCCCGCATCCAAGAGCTTTAAACCTCAGCTTTCACTACTTCCTTCAGGTTGGGGTTCAATCTCCTTTGGGTTGCCTCACTGGTTTGATACTGTCTTCCATGTAGATTCGGTGAGTGCAAAACCCTGGACTAATCCCTTTAATGTCTGCCACTGACCACCCCAATGCTCCCTTGTGCCTTCTTAAAACCTCCAGAAGTCTGCTTTCCTGCGAAACAGACAAAGAAGAAGAAATAATAACCGGCAGGGCGCTACCCTCTGCCAAGAAAGCATATTTAAGTTTGAAGGGAGAGTTTTTAATTCAAGAGTAGGGGGTTTCTCTACTGAAGGAATGAGCCTCTGAGTAGGCCTGTCCAGTGGCTCCACAGGAGGAGCATGAGGGCGAAAATAGGTTCGTCCCTGGTTAAGCTGCTGGACAACAGTAGCTACCTCAGTGCTCTCCTTGTCATCCTCAATCGAGTGGCATAACACCTGTTCTAACAGATCAGAATTCTCAAACAGGAAGGAAGAGTCATCAGTACTTTCAGCGACAAATGCATCATAATCATCAGTATAGTCGACATCAATAGAAAGTACAGCATGAGAAGAAGCATTTGTTCTCATCATTTGGTGATATCAAAACTAAGCTCCTCATTATTAAATTTCAGGGTGATTTTTCCTTTGTCAACATCAATGACAGTTTTAGCAGTTCGCAGGAATGGTCTACCCAAAATTAATGGCACTTCAACATCCTCATCCATATCAAGAATAACAAAATCAGCAGGGAAGAAGAAGTTACCAACACCTACCACAACGTTCTCAACCATACCACGAGGTTTGATTGAGGAACGATCAGCCAATTGTAAATTAAAGTTGATTGGGACAAGCTCACCAGCATGAAGCTTCTAAACATGATATGGCATTAAATTGATGCTTGCTCCAAGGTCGCAGAGTCCGTACCCACAGTCCATGTCTCCAATGGTGCAAGGGATGATGGGCTGCCCTGGATCTCCACACTTTGGAGGGAGCTTCTGCTGGATGGCTGCAGAGCACGTCTCTGTCAGCTGAACAATCTCCTTTTCCTTGAACCTTCGCTTGTTAGAAATAAATCCTTCACAAAGCGAGCATAGTTAGGCATGCTTGATAGCATCAATCAAGGGAATATTAATAGTAAGCTTCGAAAATACACTCAAAAATTTCCCAAATTGATCATCAAGTTCTTTCTCTTTTAATCTATTAGGAAAGGAAGTTCCTTAGGAACCACCTTACCCTTGGAGTTTTTAGCATTAAAATATGAGAAGGGGAAGAAATAGGAGCCTGGGTCTCCTCAACAACTACCTCAGGAGGGGCTGGGGGCCCTGACGGTGCACCAGTGCTAGAAGAAGGGCGACCGGTCTCCTCGTCAGCTTGTCCTCAGCCACTTGATTTCTATTTATTAATTGCTTCCCACTTCTTAAGGTAACTGCTGCCACCTCTTCAGATCTGAGCATCCTCAACTACCACGGTTTCTGAGACCGTCACTGCCTTCAACTGAGCTTTAGGATTGGGGTCTGTTTGGGAAGGCAGTGAGCCAGACGGTCTCTGCTGTAGGAGGAACTGAGTCAACTGACTCATAGTTCCTTGCATCTCCACCATAGCGTTCTCAAGCTTTTGCTGGCCAGCTGCCAGATTCTGATTTATCACTGTTTGTTGCTCTTGAGAGGCCATCAGTTTATCCATCATCTCCTTTAAATTAGCATTATTCGAGCTCAGTGATGATGGCTGAGCTGGAGACTGCTGTGGCCTAAACTGATTGTATGGGGGCCTAACAAAACCGGGTGGTGCTCCCTGACTTGCCCTCTGAGGCTGCATCTGCTGTGAGTTGAGGGCGTTATTTGGATTACCGTACCTCAGGTTTGGATGCTGGTTCTGCATCCAAGGCTGCCTGTTGTACTGACCAATTACATTTGCCTCCTCAGTCTGCCTCATCTCAGCAACCATCGGGCAGTCTTCGTAATCATGGCTGTCTCCACACTGAGAACAGCATACCTCATTTGGACCAGTAGACACCTTCTTGACGGCTTGCACAGATGTCTGTCCCATAGTGAGCCGCTCGAGCATCTTCGCCATATTGCCCACTGTGGTACTTAAATGGGCCTGCTCAGCAGCAATCTGCTCCATCATAGGATCTGGAGTCCGAGAGGAGGTCTGCCCAACTGTGAAGACCCTTCCACCACTGTTGCTCCACTGGCGGAGCTCCTCGCAGTAGGACTCCATGGCTGACATAAATTCCTCTCCGCTTTTAGCCAGCATTTCCACCCAGTGCGGCTCTGACCTCGGCTCTGTGCTCATCTCTCAGCCCTTGGAAGAACCCCTGGGCCAAGGATGTCATGTTCTGACCGTGATGCGGGCACTGGCGGAGCAGCTCCTTGAATCTATCCCAAGCTTCACAGATTGTCTCCGCCGGACTGTCTGAAAGCGGTCAGGTCAGCGATCATCTGTCTGGTCCGGGAGATGGGGATATACTTCTCATAGAACCTCTCCGTCAACAGCTCCCAGGTAGTGATGATACCTGGTGGTAGACGGTGGAACCACTTCGAGGCTTCCCCTGATAGACTGTGCTGAAATAAGCACAGCCGAGCATACTCCTCAAGCCCCTGAGACATCCCCAGCGAATCCAAATGACTAAGAACCGATGGACATGGTCGAGTGCATCAGCTGCGGGTCCCTGAGAAGGTCCCTGCTGGATGATTCCTGACACGTTTGTCTGATGGCTTGGTTTCAACTTTTGCCATTCTGCTAATTCTACTGTGAGTTCGGTAGAGTCACAGGTCCTCTTCTAGGAGCAGCTGGCGGGTGGTTAATTCGTCCCAATGTGGCCTGCTCAGCATTGGCATTGGCTGGTCCGTTAGCAGCCATGGCGAAGGTGAGTGCTCTTCTCGCCCTACGAGCTGTACGGTTGATCTCTAGGTCTAAGTTGAATCTTGGTGGGCCTCGAGATCGAGTACCGTGCATTCACCAAACACCTGCACAGTTACACAAAACAAATCAAATAAAAATGAAAACAATTGACAACCAAGGCAAAGGACTTGACAAAGTCAAGTCCCCGACAACAGCGCCATTTTGCAAACAGGAAAATTGATCTACTAAAACTAAACGAATTAATCTAGAAAATAATAAATCAATAAGTCTGTCGGGTTGCAAAAGTCCCGGTCACTATAGTATAGAAAGTTAAGCAACCAGGTATCGAACCACGGGACTTGAATAAATAAGCCTAAGTCCTATCCTAAATCCTAAGAAAACTGGAAATTCAGGGGGTTGTGAATTGTTTTTGTGTTTGAATTAAATAAATGCAAATCAAAGTTGAAATGAACAATTGGTGAAAAATGAATGATGAGTTTGATAATATGAGTGGAACTCCGGGTTCGGGTCGTTCTTTACTGGTTAAATCTAGTAACATCTACAATTTAATTATGAGAAACGGAAAGGCCAATTCTTTCTATCTCTTCAATGCTAAATCCTAGTTCATTAACAAGCTCACCTATCAGAACATGTCAACTCTAATCTACCAGTTGGCAAAACACATATAGGCGGAATAAGCACAAAGAATTGTTAGCGTTTGTAGGAAAGATTATCTATCCGACTAATCCTTCCCCAAATCCCCAGGTTAATTCGAACTCCCTATTAATCACCTTGTCTGATCCTAATAGGTTTCGCAAAACAACTCTATAACTCGCGAAATTAATAGAGAAGAAGATTGATAATCATTAACCTGGAAACAATCCATTACAATCTCATAATCAAATTGTAAAATTCTTAACTACATTGAAACCATCTTGAACAGACCCTACCCCAGAGTTTAATCCTTACTAGCCAGTCATTGCAAAGAAACAGATAAATACAATCAACGTAGAATTCATCTAAAGGAAGAAAAACCCTTGAGTTGAACGTTTATCCAGAATCAATGGCTGCAGGTGCAAGGTTGAAGATGATGATCTCACTCCCTTCTGTCGATGCTCCTCCAGAATGATGATGATATGCTTGATGAATGTGGATGAAGATGAACTGATGCAATTGGCGTGGATGAGTGGAGAGAACCTCGTTTATCAGTGTGAGATTGTGTGATGTAATGATCGATGATGAATGAATACCCTCTCCCTCTGATTAGGTCATTTAAATAGACTTCCCTCTCTCTTTTTCCCTTCAAAACGCCGAGTTTATACTGAAATTATCGTGCCGTCCGAACATTGGTCCGACCTTCAATGTTCGGACACAATGCTTTGAGCGCTTCAATCCCAAAATTCTCGACTTGTGTCCGAACTTGGATGTTCGGACACAAGTTCGGACATGCTCCGTACATCAGACCTCCGGCTTTTCTTAACCATGTCCGAGCTTCGATGTTCGGACTGAAGTTCGGACATTCCATCAGGCGCAGCACACGAACTCTCGACTTGCGTCCGAACTTGGAAGTTCGGACACAAGCTCGGACATTCCTTCAAAACCCTCTAAATTCATCGTTCGGACTCCAATTCGACCCCCGTTTGTTGCATCATCTCCCTTGTGAGTTAATCTACTGTTTCCTTGGCTTTTCTCTGCATTTAATCATAGAAAAAGGTATCAAGCCTTACCAAACAACAAACCAAAGGAAAACGGAAGATAAGTGTGGAATATTATGGATGTACGTATAAAAATTAGGCATTAAAGATCACTAAAACCATTCATATTTCACACTCATCAGCTTCCAGCAGCAGACAACTTCTCAATTTCTAAAATCAGCAGGCTTCCACCAAACACCCAAAACGAGTAGCTGACAGCTTCTGTAAAATCATCAGCAGACAACTTATCAATTTTCAGCAGCAGGACCTAATAATTGTCTCTGCTTTTTAAAACCATCAGCAGACGTTCCACCAAACACTAAAACTAACAGCTGACAGCTTCTGCAAAACCATCAGCAGACAGCTTCTCAATTTCCAGCAGCAGGACCCAACAGCACCCCCCAGCAACTGTCCCCAAACGAACCCAATACGTTTAACCCCTTGTGTTTATCATATTATTGGTAACCACCTTTATGGTATCTCTGACCATAAGTCCCCGAACTATAACTTTGTTATCAAAACATTAACTACATGCTGACCCATCAGCTTAATTACATTATTAATGCCAGTCTGGACAACAAAACTGCGTAACCAACATCGTTTAACTCTCCTTCATCCTAATTCAGATGCATTTTTGAGGTAGGGTTGACGATTTTCAGACAATAAGAATGCTGATTAAGTAGTGTTTTTTGTCAAGCATGTCATTAATTATGTCATTAAGTTGATGGGCCAGCACATGATTAACGTTTTAATAATGGAATTATAGTTCAGGGCCTCATAGTCAAAGATAGTATAACCTCAAGGTGGTTACCAATAATTATGATAAACATAAGGGGGTTAACTATATTATGCCCAATCCTCAAGGGGGTTCTGAGTTTTTTTTTTTTTGTAAAACTTTGTTGTAATTTTTTTGCAGCATTTCTAGGTGGTTATTTTGTGGAGCATTTTGTAGCTGTTTTGGCCCGACAAATGTTTCTACCAAATGTCATAAGATACATGTTCAAAGAAACCCAGATTTTGATAAACAAAATGCCACTATACAACACAATAACCAACTCTTTCAAGAAAATTCAACATCTAATATTAGTAGTGACCAATTTCATCATGCTAGTAAAGTTGCCTTGAATTCGTATTTACATTTATGGTGGAAAATTAAATGGTATACATTTATAGTGGGGAATTAAATGGTCAACATTTATGGTGAAGACTTTAATGTTGACATTTATGGTGGAGACTTTGATGTTGGAGAGTTTGACCGTGAAAGTTATGCTTCAACTTATGGAAGTTATGTTATTCCATTTACTGGCGCTGATAGTCATACATTAAATGTGCATTTAATGGTCAGTTAATGCGGTCAGTTTTATATGGTTTATTTCCATAAGGCATGGCTGTTCTAGAAGACTCCAAGTGAAATACCCCAAATTAATTAAAAATTGATTAAACATATAATCAATTAAATTAAGGCCTAAACATGCCTTAAAAACAAATTAAACATAACAATGTTTGTTAGAAAGCAAGATTTACACCCTTTGATCTTTAGGGTGAAAATATACCCAAATGAACTCCTTAGGACCTAAAATCTTGTCCTAAGCATTATAACTCATATATGAACACAATAAAACCGTTTCCAGGGGAAACCAAGCTCAGAAATTCATTAGAACACAAAATGTGCTCTAAGCTTCCTTAAAGCACATTTTTGTGAGATTGTCTCCAAAATGAGTTTTTTGATTTTAGGGTCTGGAATACCCTTAAATATACTAATTTGACATACTGTAGCACATTATAATGCCTAATTCATAGTTTTTCACAACTATCAGAAATATGTGCATTGGTTTGTGAATAGTAACCAAATAGTGCAAAAATAACACTTAGTCTTCTAATCTAGTCAATGGCCAATGTTCCTCCTTTGACCTTGACCATTACCTCCGCCAATTTAAGGCTCCTTCCTAAGCATATGGCCGGCCTCACAAGAAATTAAATATGACTCACCAAGTTTGCTTTATTAAAGTAATGATAATACTCTTTTATGACATTAATTAATTAACTTATCCTTCCACCCTTCCTTATCTACTTCCTCTAGCTCCTTGAGCTTTCTTCGGCCATAGGGAAATCTCCTAAAATATCTAAGATGAGTCATCTTGAGTGTTGACCAACTTATGACCTAATCTCCTTATTAGCCGGTTTTTCTTTCCCTCTTCATTTACCTTTCTTCTTCAGCCATAAGCAAACGAAACCTCCTTTTGCTACCTCCATAACCGTGAGCTACCACCCAACTTCCATGGCCAATATCTCATGCACTAGGTAAGCTCCTATGACAAGTATGTGTTCATTCTCTTCCTCTCTTTTCCCTCTCTTCATTGAACTCACTCAATCCCATTTTCATCCAGCAACCAAGTCCAGTTGGGGGTTAAAGAAGAGGAATTTTTGGCTGGAACTAAGGGAAGAAGATCTAACACCCTCTTAAGGTAAAATCATGCATGAAACTACCTTAGTTCTTCCTCTCCATTTCTGGTGATGATTTCCAGTTTTCCTTAGCTCTTTCCTTTTCTCTCTTTATGTAAAATCAGTGGAGAACAACCAAGCTTTGAGAAGTAACAAGATCCAAGCATAGAACTCTCCATTCTTGACCATTTCGGTAAGGGTTTTACCCATTGTTTTCTTGCTTCTACCGGTTTTAATGTCTAAGTTAAATGATGGTTTAACACCTACCTTTGCCTTGAAAAAAACCAGGCGTGAAAGCCATTAAGAACAGCTCCATACCAAGGTAAATATCATGTCTTTCCTAGCTTAAATCAACCTTTAATGACCCTTGCTTCATATGGCTAACACATGCTCTTTTCCTTGCATGAAATGTTGCCGAAATCATCTTGGAACCATGGGAATAATCTGCATAAAATGTGGAAATCAGATCCAAGAACAAACCTTAGCAAGTGAGTATTTTTACTCCTTAATGGTGTGTATACTAAGCTTAAGTGATTTAACACTTCAAAAACTAATTAAATTCTGTGTCTAAATTAGGCCGAGTCCTAGGAGGTGTTTGGTGAGCTTTGGTGGCTTGTGATTCAAAAGCTAGGTGAGGAAATCTTATCCTATGCTATAATATAGTTTTTATGAAATTTTGTTACAATATAATACAAGTCGGGGGATATATGGGTGTTATAAGACCTAACTATGTGTTAAAATATTTAATAACATTTTTGGTTAGTTAGTTTGGTGTTCAAATGACCTATAAGGTCAAGGAAATAAATTAAGGGCTAAAAACATAATTTATAAAAATATCTAGGTACCTATGGTAAAAGCCGAGATTTAATTATCATTAGAGACATTTATGTGTAATTTTATTCTATGTTAATTATTGTAACAAGGCCATGCATTTTTAGGCCATTTAATTTATGTACATTAAGTCTAAAATGAATTTAAAGTGGTAATTAACATTACCGAATACATTCTGGGGTTTTTTATGTAATTAAAATAAAATTTAGAGGCTAACCATAGGTTATAGCCGAAAATTGGATATTAAAACCTTACTTTATGATTATATAAAATTTAATAAAGTTTTGTGGCAAAAGTGTGATTTTTGGAAAACTATGGGGTCAAACCGTAATAAACAAAACATTTGGTCAAACTGATAGTCAATGGGTCAATATATACCATATTAGGTGCTTTGACCAAATTAAATGTCATAAACAATTAATTTATGAGCTTATATTAACATTATAAGTTAAATACTAAGTTTATAAAACTATTGGGTATAAAAGGTAATTACCGAAAGTTAGGGTATAGATTGGCTAATATGATAGTTTATATCATAAGTATAAAGTTTGGGAATTTTTGGAGTTATTCAAATGGCTATATTAATAAAAGTGTATAATATATAGTTTTGTGACATATGGAGAGTATATGATATAAAGTGGGGTCAATATGTAAATAAGGAAAAATGTTTGGGCGGAAAAAGGAATTTGAAAACTGGGTAGGGGCTGTTCGGAAATAAAACAATATAAAACTATAGGTTATATAAATAATGAATGTTAAAACCATATAATATAACATATATATATATATATATTATGATTATGTGGTCATTGTGTAAATAAAGGAAATAAAGTTGTTGGGAAAAAAATAAAAAACCAGACCATGGGTCTGTTCGGTAATATTACAAGAATAACATATAAAAATTATATGTTATAATTATTATAATGTTTGGATGATATAATATATGTTATGTAAAAATATTATAAGATTTGTGGTAAAAGTATAAATATGTAAAGTTGAAAATAAAAATAAAACAGACCCTAAGGTCTGTTCATTTATTCCGGTAATTTTGAAATTATATAATATACATACTATAAGGTTTAAATGATATAGTATATGGTGAATATAGTATGTTATAAAATAAGTGGTGTAATTGTAATAATTAGAAAGTGTGGGGCTTGAAAAGAAAATGAAATATAACATATAAGCCTTTTCGGCAACTATAAGGAAATATTATAAAACTATAGGTTATATTTTGTACAAAGTTTTAATGTTATAAATAAGATATTTATGACATGGTATAAGTTATGTGGTTATATTGTAATTAATGAAAACTATGTGAATAAAGAAATAACAAGTGTATTATATATATGTTATTTCGGTAATATTAATAGTTACCAAAACTATATGTTATAATGTTTGATGACATACAAAAATATCATACTATATGATCCCATGATATAAGTGTAACACTTTATAATATTATGTGGTCAAAGTATAGTTTATAAAACTAGCATGTTGTAGCGCATGAATATGTATTCAAAATGAAGTTATAAACTATGGTATACAATGACATAAATACTATGGTTATTATATGGTGTTGGTGTGATTAAATAAATCTTTCATAAAGAATAACATGTACATAATATAAGGTTTTTATACTTCATAAAACGTATATATATGTGTATAAAACCGGCCGGAAATATGAATATACATATATACTATGGTTTCCAAACCATATAATAGTAAATGACAAATGTTAACTCATTAGTATAATTGCATACTATAAAGTCATAAGGTTTTTTGAAATACCCCAAAGATTATTTACCTTAATTAATAAGGACGAAATTAAATCTTGTGCATTAATTACTTTAGATATTATTGTATAAAGTTGATAGTCCAAATGGACATCAAATTATAATCTCTAACCAAAGAGGAAGTATTATTAAGGAGAAATCAACTCCTAAATTTAATATCAAATGTAACATATTAATACATGTGTTAAATACCACAAATATCACTCTATGAATTATATACATACTTTATATAGTCTAAACAATTATAGTTACAATACATATACTCATGTATATTCATTTTCTTTAAAAAAAACCAAAATACTATAAGTCATTTGGTAACACATAAGCCTAATATTACTTTTACAATTTGTGACATATAGTAACAAATGAAAATATTTGGAGTTCCCTTCAATTTTGCTACAGCCGACCACCTGCTTAGAAAAAGAAAACACAAGACAAATTAGACATCATTAGAAATACATAAAAAAAAGTATTAAAGTACAAAACAAAGTACAAAGACTTACCTTCCCCTACCTTCCCAGGCTCTCGATTTATGCAGCTAGACTCATCTATATCAACCTCCTTTCTCTTCTCTTCTTTCTTATCTCACGTCAGTCCTTTCTCTTCTATCTCACACACCAACAGTTTCTTTTCTTTCTCCTAGCTCAACCGATACAGCAGCAACGAGGACAAGAACTCAAGAAGAAAAAAAAAAAACATTAACTTTCTCCTTCTCTTCAGCAGCTTCTTCCTTCTGATTCTCTCTGCATATTTTCTCACTTCACCCCAACTCCTTCCCTCCTCCTTGCAGTAGTAACAACACCCAGATCCCCTCTTAATTCTGGTTACAACAGCGGGGAAAATAGCCAAGGAAAACCAAAAAAAAAAAAAAAAACAGGAACAACACTCCTTCCCCCTGTTGCTTCACGGTTCTGCTGTTTGTCTACCAGAGTTTCTCCTCCACCTTTGCTACATAAAACAGCTCTGTCCCTCCTTCATGAAACAACAGAGGAAACTACCACATAAACCCCCTGTATTCTCGACATTAAACACCCGGACAGCAACACCAAAAGCAAGGTAAACAAACCTGCCTTCTCTTCCATTTCCCACGGTTGCAGCTCATTCCTTCACCAGATCCTTCCTCCATCTTTTGCTACTTAATGCAGTTCATTCACCCCTCTATAAGGCAGTGAAGAACCACCAGCAAACTCCCTCCCAGCAAGTGAAACGACACTGAAACAAGGTAAGCAAGTCACCTCTACCTCTTTAATTTTCTCACGGCTTCCTCTCCTTCCAGCATTTTCTTTTTCTTCCACGTCCATACTTCATCCCAGCCTCCTCTTCCTTGTTGTAGCAACAACAGCAAACAACCAGCTTGAGCTTCCATCTCTAGTCCGTAACAGCAACTAAGGGTAGCAAATAAACCAAGGTAACACACCCCTTCACCCTTCTCTGTTTTGGTTTCTCCAAAACAGAAAAAAAAACTACCATTCTTCTCATAAATTCCCCCATGCTTTCAAGGCTTATTTCCAGGCCTTTTCTGGAGCTGAAAACTGCACCCAAGGACATGCCATGGGAGGGCTAGGAGCAAGGTAAAAGCGAACAAAAAAAAATATGGCTGTTAAGCCTTCCTTTCTGTTCTATTTCCATGAAAAAAAACTGAAGTTTTCTCCTGTGTTATAGCTGACCGAGAATATATTTACAGCATGGAGACCCTAGAGGTTACTCCACCATCTAATATGGCTTCTGCCACAAGTCATTATATTACTGGTTCAACTAATATTAGGAGAAGATAAAAAATAAAATAAAAAATAGAAAGAGATACAGAGAGGGCGAGAGGGGGGTTAGACTAGGAGGAGAGAGAAAACTTTTTTTATAAAGGTTATAATTCACAAAATATAAGTGCAAAAATAAAAAA